>JAOBBB020153646.1:5000-12442 GCA_025331005.2 Zoanthus gigantus
ATACCATTAATATAATAGTGCTTTAGTATATAAAAAGCTAAATCCTTTACGAGCCAAGTGGCCAATGAAGCAGACGCTTATCTCCCGTCTCCATCGCGTTAAGTGGATGAGAGTCTTTGACTTCCCCTGGACGCTGGTACTCATTTACCTACCCCGGAAGGATGGAAAGCTGAGTTGGCTTACGAGGAAAAGAGGTCGCACAAATATTCGAACGTTGGCCGAGCCGGAAACTTAAATGGGGACCTCATAGTCGGAAGGAAGAGATCTTATCAACTGCACCAACTATGCCCGCCCAGTATATAAAAAGTGACAAAAGGAATCATCGATTTATGAAGCAAGTTTGAAACCTAAAGCACTAAAAGAAATTGTGACGTGTTTCCAACGAGGGAATTTTGAATTCGCTTCATTAACTTAGCATGTCAATATTATTAACACGACCCATGATTGGCTAATTTCGGAACAAATGTTAAGCTGGTCTTGGTTTGTGTAGTCACACATAAGTTCTTAATGAATACCACACAAGTTAATAGTACTTTTCGCGCACGCTGATTGGCTAGCTCGGAGGTGATTAGCCAAGTACTATTCACCTCGCAGCAGAAGAAGAAAAACAAAATGGCCTCCCATTTTGCATCGGTTTCAAAATGTCACAAATAAAGTTACTCTTTGGTCCGCTAGTTATTCAGCTTGTGTGGTATATACTAAAACAATTATTCACCTCACTGTCAGTGAAAGTGGTGGATATTTACCTCGCCGCGAAGCTTAGTAAATAACCATCACTATTAACTTCCACTTCGGTAAATAATTGTTAAATATGAAGAGATTATCAAATTTAACTATTACTTGGTAATGTATACATACATATCTAACTTAGAAAATACGTATACATACGTATCTAACTTACGTATCTAACTTAGAAAACACGTATACATACGTATCTAACTTAGAAAACAAGAATACATACCTATCTAACTTAGAAAATACGTATACATACGTATCTAACTTAGAAAACACGTATACATACCTATCTAACTTAGAAAATACGTACACAAACGTATCTAACTTAGAAAACACATATATATACGTATCTAACTTAGAAACACGTATACATACGTATCTAACTTAGAAAACACGTATACATACGTATTTAACTAAGAAAACACGTATACATACGTATCAAACTTAGAAAACACATATACATACGTATCTAACTTAGAAAATACGTTCAGAAACGTATCTAACTTAGAAAATACGTACACAAACGTTGTCTAACTTAGAAAATACGTATACATACGTATCTAACTTAGAAAATACGTTTACATACGTATCTAATTAGAAAATACGTATAAATTCGTTCTCTTACTTAGAAAATACGTATACATAGATATCTAAGTTAGGAAATACGTATACACACGTATCTAACTAAGAAAATACGAAAATTGTGTATGGCACTTACCGCTTTGCGTTCCACGTACTGAAGCTGGGATTCCTGTGTTGGTTTGTAGAATATGATACAGACCCCTTCTCTTCCGGCTCGTCCAGTCCTCCCTGCCCGATGAATATATGACTCCACATCCTATAATTTGGTTAAATAACAGTTCTTATTACACAGATATGAGTGTTTTACTGTAAAATACGCCACTCGTAGATTTCATAAGAAACTAAATCCGGGATAAGAAAGACATATTTTTCATATCCTCACCAGTGAAGATAGCGCTGACGCCATTCCTTTGTTTGGGACACTAAAATGAGAGTCAATTTTGAAAGACTTATACCTATGTAATAAAAAGAAAATTACACGTTGGCCTTAACATATGAAGTTTATCTTCTCGTGGAAAAAAGATTTCACTCGTTTGCTAAGCTCACTCGTGTAATTCTTCTCCACTCGAAGATAAGCTTCATATGTTCGCGCCACCGTGTAATATCTTCTATATATGAATATTCGTGACCGCCGCCTGGTTAGCTTAGTTGGTAAGGTAATATATGAATATTCATGACCGCCGCCTGGTTAGCCTAGTTGGTAAGGTGCCAGTCTATCTTGCGGGAGGCTTGGGTTCGATTCCCGACCGGACCAACAGCTGCCTTTGCTCCAACATCAGCAAATGGTTAGACTTTCTCGTCTTCTCAGATAAGGGCGTTAAACCGAAGGCCCTCGGAAACATATCTGTATTTATTTATGTGTGTCTGTCATGTGAAAGGTCTCCGTCCACCTTAGAATGGTAAAGATTGTATCCCCAATTAGTAGACCTTTGGCCAGCTAGAAGACTTGACACCTAATTAAAGTCGTTATTATTATTTTTATTGTTCTTATTATTACTATTATTATTATTATTACTATTATTCATTATCCGAAACCCCGGAGAATATAGCAGTTTGGTTGCGTTTCACGAATGAGAATAGATACTAATCTTATCTTGGATCGCGGACTCAGGAGTTATTATTTATGAACGCCTTGACTTCGTGCTAAAATCAATGGCTCATGACCAATTCATATATCGCTTCTGTTCAAATTTCGTCTTTGTTTTCACAGCCAATTTCCACCTTAAGGCAAGTACCCTCTAAAATATTGCGAAGCAATTAAAGATAAAAACTAAAAATACATTTTATCTTGATACTGCGAAAAATAAATAAGTAACAAAGAAAACATTAGAATTGCCCAGCAAGATATCCAGGTTATTGACGAAAGTATCTGAATAACAGAACGTCTTCTTCTTTTAACAACGAACATTTGTCACACATAACTGAAACAGCCTCGAGATTTGTTATAACACACAGTAATACGGGTCTTTCAAAACAGTTGCTTGAATAACAGTCATTGTGGCAGCCGAAGGTTATAGCTGTGTCGTGTCAAAAAAATGAAGGTACTTGTTAAAGTTTTAAGAAGTGGAAAAATGGTTTCGCTATACAGAAATATTCTTTGCGTGAATTTATTATCGCTATCCCCGAAATTTCCTTCTGAACGGAAATTCATTTGCGAAAGAGTCCATGACAAAAGAAACTCTAAAGTTATTTGAATTTTATTCTTCAGGAAACTAGTATTAACATGAAAATTCGCACAACTGAATTTATATCATTGTATTTTTAAACCAAACAATACTTTTAGATCTGTAAAAGTCCTATGAATTTTTTGGAGTAATATTCCCTATTTTAACGATAGAATCAGTACGTTTATTTCTTCAGATAATTAAATAAAAGAACATTTTTATTACATAACAGGTAAAAACATATCAGAAGACTCGGCACTAACTTCGCCCTACCAACCTTAGGTGGCTCACACTGTACAACCAAGTCTACTTCCGGTATGTCCAATCCCCTCGCAGCTACATCGGTTGCAACAAGGCAACGAAACTTGCCGTCACGAAAACTCTGTTAAGAGAAAAGTCAATTAAATGGCAGAAACGTGGCTTGAAAAACAACTTGATCAGGTTTCAACATTTTCAAACAAATGTCTGGCGTAAAATGAGAACCTAGTCATTCAGTACATTTTAAGATATGCTTTTACACAAAAAAGTAAAGATGCAGCGAGAAAAAAACAACATTAAAAGATTTCCCGAAAATACCGCCATAATTTACATTTTGGTTTTTTCTCTTCCTTTGAGTAAACTTGTTCTTCTATTTAGTTTTAAAATGACTTCCAAAAACGCTCGACTTTTCTCTAAAATTCTAACTTTTTCAATGAAATCTGCGAACTTTACTTTTTACTATCTTCAGGCAACAGCAAAACGCCACTCTGAACTGGAAGAATGAAAAAGGCGGGAAATGCGCGAGCGTCGCCAACTAGTAACATCACAAAAACACTTGAACTGGATTGGACGAAAGTGCTTCTAAATTTAATATTGAATTATTTTATTCATATAGCAATTCATTTATATGGCTGCTATTTCGACTGATATGACTTACATCACGACTCTATGACGTAAGTTTGAAAGAAAAACAAAATACTATTTCATTCTACATCTAAAGCCATAGAAACAATAAACTATTGCTTTCAAACTGCCTTGGCCAAGTAGCTAAGAAGACCATCATCTTTAGCCAAGTTTTTAAATTCCTACTACCCTGTAAAACTGATTTGGACTGAACAATTGCCTTTCTCCGTTTCTTGCTAAATCTATACAGCAATTTCTCAAGGAATGTCAATGTTCCATTGCAAAATCTTCCATTGCAAAGAAAATAGTCTTGAAATTTTTTCCTAATCTTTGGTTAAAGTCATCCAGTTCTTGTACTACTCAGCCCTAATTTGCAGAATACGACGACGGTAAATTTCATTCACTTCTAAAACCGTTCAGCAAATGGCAATTAAAGACACCGAAACCTGTGCGCACTGGCATGGTTACCATGCAAACAAACAAACTAAACGTAAGAAAATTTGCGCTGAATAAAAAAATGACCTCATTATACTATCTAATCAACACTAAGTAACTTTGACCTTCAATCGGCGACGGTTATTCTGAGATGATAGCTAATTTTTCAAGAAATATTCTTGACTTTCTTAAAGACGACTACTATTCAGAGATGAACACCTGATGTTCTTAAACATACACTTATATTCTGAGAAGTACTCCTGATGCTATGAGAAGTGCATCAGTGCATTAAAGCTTGACATATAAAACAAGGTCAAAAAATAAACAGAATTTGAACCAACCTTCAAGGTAATTTCTCTCTGTTTCTGAGGAATATCTCCATGCAGAACTTGCGTTTCCTTAAAAATAATTAATAACATACAACATAACCATTTGCATACACTAAAAATCAATCTCAAATATACACAAAATTAAGGAACAATTTTCGTAATTATGCATGTAATTTAAGTAAACTGCTGTAAATCATTAAGTGGCACAAACAACTCAACTCACTAAAATTGACTTAACCCAACCACTTAGACTTATAGTTCAATTGGTAAAAAAACGACGACGACGATGATGATGATGACATGGCTGATGACGATGATGGAGTCTTTGACTCCCCCTGGATGGGACACTAATCCTCGCAGGTTAGCTCCAAGCAGATGCTGGTACTTATTTACCTACCCCGCAAGGACGGAAAGCTGAGTTAGCTTAAGTGGAAAAGAAGGTCACACAAATATTCAAATCTCGACAAAGCCAGGATTGAACTGGGGTCCTTGCGGTCGGAAAGCAGGGATCTTACAACTGCACCAACCACACCCGCCCTATTGTTATCATCATCACCATCATCGTCATCATCACCATCATCATCACCACCACCACCATCATCATCATTGTCACCACCACCATCATCATCATCATCACCATCATCATCATTATCACCATCACCATCATCACCATCATCATCATCTTCAATCATCATCACCATCATCATCATCATCATCATTATCACCATCATCATCACCATCATCACCATCATCATCACCATCATCATCATCATCACCATCATCGTCATCGTCATCATCATCACAAGTCAAGTTTCTAAGAACTAATGAAGAAGAGTTCCGGTCTTTTCAGCCCTGGAAATGAAAACATAAAATTCCATGATCTTTCCCACAAACAGCAAAAACCCTGCGTCAATGCAATGTTACCTGCTTCAACACGGAGTTAAGAACAAGCTCGTTTGCTTCTTTTTTAGTCTCTGTAAAAATCATAGTCCTACCATGGGCACCACAATAAACCTGCAGTAGAATAAGTCATAAGAAATAAAATACAACAATAAGAATAATCTCTATACATACATAACACCACTACCACTACCACAACCGCTACCAATACTGCTACTGCTACTGCTGCTGCTACCACTAATGCTGCTGCTACCACTAATGCTGCTGCTACTGCTGCTGCTACCACTAATGCTGCTGCTACCACTTACTGCTTCTGCTACTGCTGCTGCTGCTGCTGCTGCTACTGCTACTGCTACTGCTACTACTATTACTACTACTACTACTACTACTACTACTACTACTACTACTACTACTACTACTACTACTGTTATTACCATAACAAGTCATATCACGATTACGGAGCACTATAAAATTCAAATTTTGAAAATTAGGACCGTATCTACTGTGGGATTTACCTTAATTTAAATCCTATGCTAAACCAAAAAGTGTTAAGTGAAGAACTAAAGTAATAAAGTTTTACTCACTTGTACAACATCTCCAATGGTTGAAGCTCGTGAGAAATACTGGCATCTTATAGCCATGTGCTGTAAAAATATCTTAATGTTAAAACACACATGAAACTCTCTAATCTTGATTTGTCAACAGGAGTAGTAGTGACTTCTAAATCAACTATTTAACCAAACGCAAAATCTCCTTCAAAAAAGAGATATTTGTAGGAAAATTCTATATTTGTAGGAAAATTCTATTGTTCTTTGTCCTCTGCCTCAACGCCTTTAAAGCTAAAAAGCTAAATCCTTTACGAGCTAATTGGCCCATGGAGCCGGTGCTTATTTTCGGTTTCTGTAGCTTTAAGCGGATGGGAGTCTTTGACTCCCACTGGATGGGTCGCTAATCCATCACAGCTTAGCTGCCAGCAGATGCTGGTACTCATTTACCTACCATGAAAAGATGGAAAGCTGTGTTTGCTTAGGCGGTTAAGAAGGTAGCACAAATATTCAAATCTTGGCAGAGCCAGGGACAGAACTGGGGACCTTGTGGTCAGAAGGCAGAGATCTCTTACTAACTGCGCCAACCATGGCCGCCCTAAAACCAACTATTTTCTAATTTTCTATACTTTACCTGAACGGTAACTGCAGTACGCAGTTTTTGGTCTCCAATCAAGTCGACAAGTTTCCTGTCTTTTCTCATGTATTTCTTGGCCGTTTTTCTCACCCATTCAGGTAAGGTGGCAGAGAAGAATAGAGTTTGGGGCTTTTCCTCTCGGTCTAGAAGTTAAAAGACGCCCAATTTAGATGATAACGATAACATTGAATAAGATGACAATGGCACCAATGATGATATGGTGACTATTGTGTTAAAAAATAATTCTTTTGAATTTTTTTAAATTGTTTTAAACATAATTTAAAACTAATAATGACAATGATGACAACGATGACCATGATGATAACGAGGTTGAAAAAATAATGGTAAGGCGTGATCAGGAAAACATGATTAAAAGATAAGAGAATAATCAAGAAACTAAAATGAATCAACAAATCATACTTTTAACCACCAAAAAATGTCATTTGCCATTACTCATGATGTAAGGTCACGGCTAGGTCTAAATATCGTTTATCCGCTTTTTTTCAAATAATATTCCCCAAATATTTTAATGATGATGACAATGGCAACCACTGTGATAAGAAAAAACTTGTTTAAAAATTAAACACAATTTATGAACAGGTAATAGTGACTCAAAAAGGTTCTCGCTGCATATGAAAGGAATGATTTATCGGAGCTGTGTGAGATCAGCGATGTTATGTGGGAGTGAGACATGGTGTTTGAGGGAGAATGAGATGGCAATTTTGAGAAGAAC
>JAOBBB020153740.1:0-12441 GCA_025331005.2 Zoanthus gigantus
AGTAGTAGTAGTAGTAGTAGTAGTAGTAGTAGTAGTAGTAGTAGTAGTAGTAGTAATAGTAGTAGTAGTAGTAGTAGAAGTAGTAGTAGTAGTAGTAGTAGTAGTAGTAGTAGTAGTAGTGATAGTTGTAATAGTATTAATATTTAGTATTAGTAGTAGTAGTAGTAGTAGTAGTAGTAATAATAGTAGTAGTAGTAGTAGTAGTAGTAGTAGTAGTAGTAGTATTAGTAGCAATAGTAGAAGCAGCTTGTTGTAAAAGCGCAATGGCTGACTTCTAAAGGTGTCGTCACTCAGTAGCTAAAAATACATTTATCGGGATTTTGCAGCTCCACAAATCTTCCATTGCGCAGAGAAAAAGCCCGCGTTTACACAGTTCTGCGTTTCCACGTTTACCGAGCTTTGCGTTTTCTGCGGCTATTTGCACTAGCTTTCACAAAAAGAAAAAAATGTGAATGCCAGTTTTAATGAAAGATTGTGATGCTGCCTCGACTGACTTTACACGATTTATGTTTTAGCATTCTTACACAAGTTACAGTTTGTTTTCGTTTCTACGAAAATGAACATGAATGGACGCGATGGTACATGGAAATGAATTTGCGTCGATCACTTTTCCATGTCATATGGTATGAGTTAGTAACAGGGCCACAGATTTCTACACAAATGAGTATTTAACAAAACATAGATTTATTTCAATTTGATTTATAAATTGCTCCTTTTCTAATAATTTACCAGTTTTATTTTAATATACTTTTAAAACCAAAGAGTTGCCAATCGTCAACTACGTGCGACGGTCCCTCACGTTGAAGAAGAGATTCTGGTTTTTGATTTTTACAAACAACTTGAAAATTGAAATTCTCATTAAAATGTTTAAATTGTTTTTGAATGTAGGAAATAGTTTTTCCGTTAAATTTGCTTCTCTTATAGACAAAAATAGTCAAACACTTAAAACAAAAAGTTTGAACTGCATCCTCTAGTAGTTTTAGCACGTAATTTAGACAACTGGCTCGATCAAAGGTTTTTAAAGCTTTTATGCCTGAATTCAAAGTATCTCAAGGAACTGTGCAGCAACAGTGACTGAACTCAGAAACGGTGGCCCAAAAGTGCAAAACATAAAACTCAGAACATAAAATGAAACTTTGTACACAAACAAAACTCAGTACACAAGCAAAACTCAGTACACAAACCAAATCCAGTACACAAACAAAACTCAGTACACAAACAAAATCCAGTACACAAAACTCAGTACACAAACAAAACTCAATACACAGTTAAATCCAGTACACAAAACTCGGTACACAAACCAAATCCAGTAAACAAAACTCAGTACACAAACCAAATCCAGTACACAGAAACTCAGTACACAAACAAAATCCAGTACACTGTACTGAGTCTTGTGAACAGGATTATTTTGTTTGTGTACTAATATTCATTTTTTTTTGAGTTTAATTTTATGTACTAGTTATCGTTTGTGTACTGTGTATTGAGTACTGGATCTTGTTTGTGTACTAAGTTTCGCTTTTGTACTGAGTTTTGTGTTTTTCATTTTTGGGCCACTATAACTAAGAGATAAAGAACATTTTAAATGTTGTATAACGACCCTGTTACACAAGGTAATTTTTCATCAACTTGCTATGCAGTCATCTACTGTCAAGCAAGTTATCTGTCTAATTATAGAACTCTCTATAAATATAAAAGTTATTGTTTCTCCAGTTAAAAGTGTTTTTTTTAAAAAAAGTAAATCTTAAAATGTCCTGACATTTCGGATATCACAATATCCTTCTTCAAGGGACGAGATAGAGCAAGTTTGCTGTCTGCTGAGGAAATATCGCATGTAAGTGGACGTAAATTTTGCTTCGAAAGAAAGTTTGCAAAGCAAGTTGCAAAAAAATGTTTGACAAACACTTATTTCTTGGCTTTATGCGTCCTTCCAAAGCCAACTGACGCGTGTTAACATTTACCGGCTACTAGTTTTGCAACTGTACATGTCATGTCATATCATATTCAGCTACCAAAAATTGCGTTGTTTAGTATTTTGTTTCTAATTTCATTGCCAGTAAAAACTGGTTACGTTGCGATGTGTGAAAAGACTGCTCCGTTTTACTTCTTAGTAGCAGATTGCAATTCTTCCTTGATTTCAGCATCGCAATGCATGCAAGTTGCTGAAAAATTATATCTCTTTTTGTATTATATGCCCTTAAACTATACGATAACTTAAAACGTGACTTCTCTTGCGCATGTTCGATTTTTGAGAATAATTTCACTTTTCAGGTCGCTTAACAGACTAATCACACAAAAATGCTTCATTCTGGTCTGACAATAAAGTTAAAATATGGAATACCTTTCAAAAAGTGCTTTCTTCCTTTGCTCAGTGGAAATTATTTCGCAGTTATTATGATTAATACACGAACCTACCTTTATAGGAAGTAACCAAAACCAATTTCCTACTTGGAGATTTAATCAAAGGATATGAATTGTTTATATTAAAGACAAAAAAGGTTTTGTTGTATTGATCACTATTATATACCGCTCAAAAGACATGTGTCGAGCCAACTTTATAAATTATAAATGTGTTTATTTTTTTTATTCAAAGAAAAAGTTCTCTCTTTTATACAGAAAACTGAAATGGGTTAGCATCCAGCACTCGGTTATTTATAATACATCCCACAAGATAAAGAATAATTTTGAAACTTATCATTTAAACTGGTTGATAAAAGAATGTTGAAAAACATAAAGAATCAGTGCAGCCCATCTTTCTGCAAAAGCTTTGAGGTACTTTGGCGAGAAGAAATAACGAGTAAGTTTGATAGCTCAAAGTAGAAAAATGTTCAGTTTCAAATTTTCAATCCGTTGAAAAAGGCAAACTTTCAAAACTTCTGTGAACAACTTTGAATTTAAATTTATATAAATGTAGAAATCTTTATGATCATCACCATATGCTGTTAGTCGGCACCTGCAGCTCCTTACACCACGTACTGTGATGATCATGAGAATTTCTACAAGGTTAAAGGTGTTTGCAAGGGTTCGCGTGCTACTTATTTTGTTTTACTACTAATTGTACCCTTTTATGGGTTATCGGTTTTGAAAATAAAGCAACATAAATCAATATATTCAGTTATTCCTGTGGCTTACCACTGGTTTGTAATAAAAAGTTAAATTGAATTTAAGAAAAAACAATTGTGAGTTCTCACGAGAAATTTGAAAAGACAGAAATTAGAAGTTTTTGAATTTGTTTTTGAAGGTTATACATTGATATATGTACAATTTGATTTTTTATAAGAAAGTAAGACAATGGGAGTTCAGTTAGTTGAACAGAGTGAACTTCTGCATATTAAAAGTTTCTTACCATTTTCACAAAGTTCAGTTTTAGTGTATACATGCATAAGAGTAATTTCATTGCACCTGACTTGAAAAGTGCTGCGAAAAGCATTTTCATAGTCATAAATAACTTCTCGAGATCAAAGAGCTTTGATAAATCAAAATCAAAACAACCAAAAAGTTTTAGGTTAAGGACAAAATAACTGCGATTTTTCAAGCAGTTGTAATTTTTTTTTGATCATTTAAATTTCTCCTTTAGTTGAACAAAAATTTTCAATTAGTTGTAAAATTTTTCTAGATAGATTTATCAATCAGTTAGACCCAAATTCTCAATCTGTTGTAACATTGGTAAACTTTTCGTATTACCGCATAAATATATATCTTATGAGGTGGTTTCGCTGCCAATATTGCTGGATATTTTAACGAGTTGGCCGTATTTTGGAGAGCCTTCAAGATGAAAGGGAGAAGCCACAATACAACTAAACGAGTAAAAAAATAAATAAATAAAATGCAAACAGCAGTAATAATCATATTCGTTTTAATCATATCAACTAGACGTTTCGTATGTTCCTACATACATTATCAAAAGTGTAAAACCGTTAAAATTTTGAAATTCAAATACAAGCAATAATGAAAAAACGAGAAGAATGGGACTGAAAGTTAAACAAAACAAGAGTATACTAGCAAAGTGACAGCTTGTCACTAGAAATATTTACATTTAAAGATGGTTTAAGTTCTTGTATTAATAAAGTTTCTTTAATTATACAATGTTGATCTGTTTTCCAAGACGTAAGAATATCAAAATGATCCCATTTGATGTTATGACCAGTGGCTCTGACGTGGTCAGCAATAGCAGAAGTATTTTCGTTACAAGTTAGGGCTGTAAAATGTTCAGATTTCCTGTCGTGGAGTATACGCTTAGTTTTCCCTATACTGTATACAGAATTCGGCATAATCCGAACAATTGGCCTTGTAGATAACATAAGATCTTTGAGAGCGATTTAATCTATCTTTATATAGAAAAAAAAGAACCTATCTTGCGTTTGCTTTGAATTAAAACAACCTTTAAGGTTCACAAAGATAGCAACCACAAGATAGGTTCTTTTTTCCATATCAGATAGATTAAATAGCTCCCAAAGATCTAATGTGATTTTGTGCGTAGAACCTCCAAGGATTTCCAAACACTCTGAATACATAAAACAGCCGGGCACGACTCTAAAGAAAATATATGCAAGGTAGCAAAACCTAGATGACCTGCAGATAGAAAAATTACTAAAAACTTGGCAGCTGCATACAAGACAGTCCCCGGACACAAAAATAAAAAGTACAATCCGTGCCGGGAAAACAACGTCGTCAAACAATTCGAACACACACTAACCCATACAAACGTTCATATGAGAGAAAAAAACTTTATAAAGGTAACGCAACACTCAAAAAGTTATGATTATTATTATTATTTAAGGTTTAAAGGGAGAGTATCAAGGCTAAAGAGTCTGGGTCCGCGTCAGCAAAATCAAGCAAAATCTTGAAAAATAACCACCGTGTCGCGAAATCAAGTTTTGGTGATTTTGTGGATAAAAGTTGGTAAATCGAGGACATCCTTTGAATTGTTTCTTTTCGTCAAAAATTTCCAGATTTTAATAACAATGCACGATCTGTTTTTCGCTGGCTTTATTTTTTCTGATTTAGTGGGAAAACGGTTTGAATGGGCCGAACTCCTCTGTTTGTTTCGCCATTTCGCCATGGCGGACTTCGGTGAGAAGCGATTAGCTGAAAAAGTTCTTTTGGAGGAAATGCAACAAAACTATATATCTTAGAAACAATGTCCACTCAACTAAGAAGAATTTAAGATAAAAGATGCGAGGTCGTTTGGAAGCAAACCGGCATTTGCACGGACCTTGGATGTTATTTATTAACGGACCTTGGACGTTGTTTATTAACGGATTCTAGATGCTATTTATTAACAGACCGTGTGTGTTATTTATTAACGGACCTTGGGTGTTATTTATTAACGGATCTTGGATGTTGTTTATTAACGGACCTTGGATGTTATTTATTAACGGACCTTGGATGTTGTTTATTAACGGACCTTGGGTGTTGTTTATTAACGGACCTTGGATGTTATTTGGGCGGGCATGGTTGGCGCAGTTGGTAAGATCTCAGCCTTCGATCCCCGGCTTTGCCGAGATTCGAATATTTGTGCAACCTTCTTTTCCTCCTAAGCCAACTCAGTTTTCCATCCTTACAGGGTAGGTTAATGAGTACCAGCATCTGCTGGGAGCTAACCTGCGATGGATTAGTGTCCCATCCAGGGGGAATCAAAGCCTCTCATCCACTTAACACTACAGAAACCTGAGATAAGCGCCGGCTCCATTGGCCACTCGGCTCGTCAAGGATTTAGCTTTGCTAGCTTGGATGTTATTTATCAACGAACTATGAATGGTTTTTATTAACGGATTCTGGATGCTATTTATTAACGAACCCTGGATGTTTTTTTGTTAGATGTTATTTATTTCCAATAACCGCTGTCCGTCGTCGAAAAATCCATTGAGAGAAAAACTCAACAAACTCGCACACGGTGAGCGCACTGCACCCAAGGAAAAGACCCATGTTACCTCCTATGTCACCTGTGAGGCAAATAAAACGAATGAAATAATTATGTAGTTTAATAAGGACAATATATTGGAGAATTAGCTATGGGGTGCTTTTCTAGTGCTGATTGTACAGCTTTAGTAGATTAGCAAGCCGGTTTCCCAAACTAGAATAACAAGCACTACACTTAAAATGTGTTGGGTCGAGGGTATTATCATTCTTTTTTTTTTTCAATGTATGTTAATTGTGTCCGCAAGATATCCCGCTCTTTCTTAATGCCCTAATTCTTAATGTCCTGATATCACTTGCGCGTGTTCCAACGAATACTTGTTGAGAAACAAATTTTTTACAGCTTTCTACAGTTAAACTTACGAAACGTTATGGAAATTAAAAAATGGTCATTTAGGAGTTTGAAGTGGCATTCAATCCGCCTGGGGACTGGGATTGCTAATTTCCTCGGCTAAACATGTTCTGATGAGAATTGAAACCCCGCATAGCCTGAAGAACGTGGAGTTCGACTACCATCAATTTGATGTGAATATTCGATTGGAAAGATGCGCTCGATGCTTACCAAAACTTTCAGCAACTCACAAAGTTCAAAGTAATCACAAATGCTTAAGTACTTTTCTTGCAGACAAGACAATCACCTGTTAATATTGACAATGAGCAAAAATACTACAAATGTAAGACTTTAAAAGAACAAACCACACAAACGCAGTTGCACGGTTTGGCCAGAAACTACACGAATGCGCACAACTAGCTTCACATGTGTAACTACAATGCAAGTAAGAAGAGCTAACGTGGACAGCTGTTTTTGTCTTGTTAGGACTCAACAGCACGGTACAGCTTTATTGCTACAAACGTAGAGATATAAGGGCGAGCTCAAAGAACTGCTTTAAGACTGATCTCCTAATGCATGCATGTGGGAGCTTTACATTTGTATTTTTCAAACCACCTAGGTCCTTTCTATGGATCCTCTCTCCGCATTGCCTAAGGTATGTTTGGCATACCCCAAACAAACTCCACAAATTCCTTCAGCTAGAAAAAGGAAGCGCGCGACCTTCTGTAAATTTGAAAGGAATTGTTCTTGCAAACACATAAAAATATATATTAAAAAGGAAATGGTAATATAAAATACAAAAATAGACTTAAAACATTTTACCCTCGACCCCGACATTTTACACTCGATCCTTGACAAAAACCTACACCTCACTACAGTCGCACCGTATGTGCTTACGCGTAGCTAATATAAAAACAGTGAGAAACCACAAAAACGTGTTTTCTCCCTATATAAATATTCAATTTGACCAAGAACAAACCGCAATAAAGAATTATAGACTTGCTTTATCAAGAAATAAATTGTGCCCGGTTGTTTTAAGTCCAAAAAAAAAAAAAAAAAAAGACAAGCTGCCTTTTATATGATTAATTACGATTCCGCTCCCTTTTTTTACTCGGGCTTAAAATTTCGGCTCTGTATCCTTTTTGACTCATTTTCTCATTTGCATAACAATTTGTGCAACAATGGTTATTGGTTTAGATCCTCCAGCCTGCTTTGCGCGGTTGGTTTGTATATAAAGTGTCTTGATCTGTCTTTTGATTATGTTTACTAGTAATTATGGAACTGGTCCTCCTTCATTTTACTGTTTTTAAAAGCAATCTTGAGTTCGATTCTTTGATTCGTTTAGGGAATTGGTTTAATTGTTTGCTAGTATTAATGCATATTCATTCGAAAATTGAGAGCCGAACTGAGAAAAGCAGAGGGAATTCTGGGATAACACTCTCACTTTTTGACAGGAATCTTAAACAACATGTATATGGAGGAAGCTAGTTATGGTCTGAGACGTCTCATTGAAACTTTTGATATTGTTTGTCAAGTTTTTGTATAAGCATGCGTAGCTGGGCTATTTGACCTCAAGTGACTTGACCAGTATGCGCATGCGTGCAACTTTTAACATGTTTGATAAAAAGAAATCAAAATGAGCTAGTTTAGGTTAATTAAGCGATGAATAAATTTGGTAGAAATAAAAGTAGTTTTCGAAGACCTCAGGACTTGAAATTACGTCAAAGCAGCTTTCCTTGCAATGTTTAGTCATGTGAATTGTGTTTGTTAATTAGCGGCGTGTAAAGTTGTTCGCCACGGCAAGACAATTCAACGGAGAATTACTAACTTACAATAATAGTCGGCCATTGTAGGTATTGATGTTGGATATCAGTAGAAAGAACCGCATTACAAGTTTAAGGTTCTTGCAAGTTGTTCAGTGAAATCTTGAGTGCTAGCGGCAGCTCATGATTTGTTTTTGCCTTGCACCTGTCAATAGCTGTCTTTTTAACACATGAAAATATAGTGAACTGGTATTGTAGTTTTATTTGTCTGGACGGCAAGTATGTTTTTGTTTCAATAATTTCATCTGTCCTTGGAAACCGGTTATCAAAAAGGTACTAATTAGGGTAGCGTAAGCGGGCCTTGCTTAAGTATTATTTTTCTTATTGATTTCGAAATTGAACGCAAGTTTGTTCTTGTTTTTTGCAGTTGACTCTACTTTAGTCGTACCTGTCTAGAATAAGTATGATACTTCATCCAAATTAGTAAATCAGTTTTTAACATGGTCCAAAGACTGAACAGCTAGCATGTCTTGCAATCCAAGGAACATATTTTTAAAAAGAAAAATAAGTAATGGGAAACATTATAGAAACCTAATGGTGCAATCCCATAATACAACAATCTCGTCTTGATAGGAGCAACGTACATTTGAAGGTAACTCAATGTTTAGCAGTCATGTGAAAATCAAACTAACAAAAGAAAAAAAAGTGCTTTCATATATTAAGAACATTGCGCAAAGAACAGTACAACCAGAATGAAATCAATCACATGTTCAAGGCCATTGTTTTATCTAATGTATCATACGGTTCAAGTGTGAATTCACGATGCAGCAGAAGAGACACAGCGGTAGAAAAGAGGAGGAAACGTAAAGAGCGAGTGACCAGCCAGTCAGCAGTTCTCACGTCTGCCCGGGATGCAGCAGGTCTTGCGCTTCGCGCATGCATCGGCCTCTACAGCCATCAGGGGGCCTGCAAACTTCCTCCCACCCATTGATCCTCGCAAGCGATGAACCAGTCATCATCATCGTCATACGGTTCAAGTGTGTATAAAGCTTCAGATTTTAGCAACTTCATTCCCAGGGCTTTGTTGTGGGTGCGGCCGGTGGCCACAACATAGGAAAAAGCCCTGAGAACGAGGTTGAGATCTTAGTTTAGTTCAACGTTTTGTGAAGAGATGACATAAGCAGCATTTCAATTCATTTTCAGTAGATATTTTTAGTCTACTTAAAAGACAAGATATTTTCAGAAATGATTTTTCAGAAATCATTGGTACACATGGTCATCGCCTAGGTCGGATAGTATCAAAGAAAAAAGAAACGAAATACAACGAACGTCAGGAATGGTGCCTTTTGCCAAAAATAAACACAAAACATGTTGATTTAACTTTTGTAAATAGGTTAATTTACAAGCATAAAGTTTAATGATATTTTAGATTTTTTTAATAATTTATTTCATTTCATTTATATAAGAATAAAATATTTTATATTGATTCTTAATGAAATATGACTTTAATGTAACTTAAAACATGTATTCTTATCCTTCGAAGTAAAGATTATTGTTATTATTATTATTATTACTACTACTACTACTACTATTATTATTATTATTATTATTGTTATTATTATTATATATCATTATTATTATTGCTTTAGTTATTAATTCATAATCTACCCTTTTAGCTTTCTCAGAGATCTATCTTACCTTCCAAGACACTAAAGGTGATTTTTCATGTGCTATGTACCTAATCCCCCCCCCTCCCCCTCTACCTATCTCTTACCTCCCAGATCGTTGACACTGTATGCTGGAGTTTCTTTTGTGATCTCAACAACAAGAGTCTTGTAGTAAAGTGATACTTTCAAGTATCGCTGTCTAGAGACACAACATATAGTTTGGTTTAGTGGACATCTAGTTTTCTAGTTCTAGTTCTAAGAAATTCGATTTTGCTACTTTAAGTTTCTTTATCAATGCATATTCCTGAATTCCCCCCACCCGCAACTAAATAACAACTGAAATGCGATGCGGGTCTAGCATGTGAGCACAACTCATTTAATTCCTCCTTTACACACACACGTATACAACATAACATCATATAGATTCGGTATTTCCAAATCTTAATACAACTTTAAAATGGTTAAACGTTTGAAAGCTAGACCACAATAACTAGCTACTACTACTCTCTTTGTTTAAATACTGATATGCAAATACAAAAACCACACATCCTTTCGTTCGCATAACGCACACATTTTTGGTCTTGGGGGAATTCAGGGAACCATTTATCAGCTCTTATGCATTCCGTTTCGCTCCATTTATCCGCAGATAAATGAACCATTTCATTTTGTTTGTATGTACCGACAACAAGCGAACTAGTTGGTGACTAACAAGTTGCTGGTAATAATGATAATAACAATGATATTATTAATGATATTATTAATTTAACACTGATAATAATACTGATGATGAGACTGATAGTGATATTAATAATGAGCCTAAAAAGGATAATAATATTAATATTGATAACATTAACGATAATGGTAATAATGATGATGATGATGAACGATGATGATGAATGATGATGATGATGATGAATGAGGCTGAAGTGCTTCATCACGGGGAATGTTAGCAGCGTTTTATTTGTTTGGAAAGAAAATTACGGTTATAGCCTCGTTTGAGAAGATATGAAGTTAACTCAGCAGTGCGAGTGTTGAAAGCATGGTCAGTAGAGCAGATGCGCCTTAGCCGAAGAGCTAGGCTAAAAGGTATGGCCTTTTTGATGTGAAGTGGACGGCAAGACGAAAAGAGCAAATGTTGATGTTTATCAGTAGGTTTGCAGTAGAGGTCAGTTTGTATCACGCCATTGTCCAGGTAAACGTTAAACGTTCACTGACCTCTACTGCAAACCTACTGATAAAAAAACGAGACTGTAGGATCGTAATTTTGTATTGTGCAAGCACTTATTAAACACTGCTTTGATTGCCAACATGTTTCCGGAACTGTTGGGATGAAGATAACGGGAAGATGAAATCTTTTATTTGTTAACTTTTCTTTTAGTCGTATTCGACATTTAGAAAAGAGTTAAAGGAAGAAAATACTTTTTAGTTTCCTTTACTTTCAGATGACGAAACTTTTTTGTTTAAGGAACATTAATATTTTCTAAAAATTTATATTTTATAAGAAAAAGTTTGAAGTTCGGAAAGACTAATAAATCCGCGCCTGCAATTGGTCAAAATCGATCATATGATTTCAGGTTATCTGTCACTAACCGGTAAGACCGTACAGCACAAAAATCATAAGTCTTCCAAAAATTCAAACCACTGCCTATATCAACCAAAATGATTTTATTGAGCTTTTACTCCAGCGAATGTGTTCCTTTATCGGAGTATACACTCAAGTTATTTAATTTGGCGGGCTTTTTGGCGCACGTTCAGCAATATTCCCGCCTCTTAGAAAAGTTTGAAATTTGGGTTTCTTGTGAAGCAGTTTGCGACATTTTTGATTAGTTTTTCTGTTTGCTTTTTTAAAATGGAATTCAACTCTGCCAGATTTGCTGAATACCGGATTTACAATTTGTTTTATGGTGGCGAACATATGGGAGCGAAAATATGCAGATTCCTGACTTGTTTCAGGCCCGGCGGAACAAAATTTTGAGTGGGGGGCTGATTGAGTGCTTTTTTAAGAGATACAAATAATTCCGATTTTCGTTTTTGTTACTCTGCAAAACAGAGGGGGGGCTGTCAGCCCCCCATGTTCCGCTGGGCTTGTGTTTTGACAAGATCACTTCAAGATGGCGATTCAGTACTTACTTAATCGGGGATGGCGATGTGTGAAAACACTTCAGATACTGATTGTGTTCTTCTAATGCTTTATTAAAACATTGAGCTTACTTCCCCAAGGACATGCTGATAATTTCTAAAACAAAGTATTTGCTACATTTCTTTTACGATTTAATTTCAGCTTTTGATAAATTTCAGTGAGTGCTTCGCTACTTGCTTCTGAAAATTGTCTTCTTCGCGTTAATTTTTAAAAGTTCTCTCTTTTTAAAAACTTTCTTCATGTACAACTTTTTGTGATTTCTATTTTATTCTATTTGATCTTAATATCCCATTTTAATTATGTACTTATTTTTAGTTTAAGGACTTTGTTTGTTCAAATTCTTGCTCGAAGTACGTTAAGTTGTGTAAGGTGCGTCTTGCAATGCAGTGAACTAAGATTGCATATTAAAAGGGTTAGTTTTTTTCAGTTCGTATAGTTTGTTTACAAATACACCAACGCGCTAGCGATGTAATGAACTCGAAATTGTTTTTAATACTCTTTGCTTTGCTTAATTAACCCTTTGACGTACACAGATGCCTGAAGCGCCCGTAAAATATGGTACTCAGTTAAAAAATCAAATCTTCCTTAAACAAGAAAACCATGTTTCGATTTCGGTTTTAAAGC
>JAOBBB020153831.1:0-12441 GCA_025331005.2 Zoanthus gigantus
ACTTTTTGTATTCCACAAGGCTGCCGTCATCGGAGATGAGATAGTGCTCCGGCTACTTTACAATTTCCTCCTGCTACGTTTTTTCAATTTGAAAACCCTGAATGACTGCAGTCATGCAATCTACATCGGGGTTAACAAGCCAGATCTAAACCGAGACCAGGTTTGAGCCCCTCTGCTGCACACCTGGGATCAGTTTCTGCAGTCACGTGTGTCAAAATTTAAAAAGCCACGACAGCGTGACTACAGTCATTGTAATCAAGGTTCTAGTTAGTGCCGAAAACTTAACTTAAAGTTTTAAAAAAGCTAGAACCGAAAGCTTAACTTAAAGTTTTAAAAAACTAATTACTTACTGTGTTTTCTAAAGTTTAAATTGCATTTTAAATAAATAGTGTTATAGGTTGATATGGAACTACGATACCGACGTGAATGTGTAACAGTGATGGAGGCTTAAAAAGGCTTGATAGGTATGGAATACTATCTACAGGATTACTTCTGAGAGATGATGGTATCTACTCGGTGGTACCCATGGGGAATGTTAGTATGTACGGGGGCTGTTGTAAGTGCAGTTTGGTTACCGCACGATGGTACCCTTACGATGTTGCCAATTCGATGGTACCTACAGTATGTTAACTACACAATGTTATCAATGAATTAATTTGTACCAAGGAACTAGTATCTATAAGATGGTAACAAAGAGATAGTATATGCAGGGTTGTACGTACAATATGGTATAGTATCTGCTGGATGGTGCCTAAACGATGGTACCAGCTGGATAACACTGGTAATTATAGCTACTAAATGGTAGTTATGCAGGTGATGACAAAGATGAATGGTTCCTTTGGTTTGGTACCAATGGTAACAACTACATGGTACTTGGGCTATGTTACCGGATAGCACCATTGTCATAGGGTAGTATCTGCGAGATTGTATTTACAATATTGTACTCTGTTCTTACGTAAAAATGTTAATTGGTGTCAAAATATTCTGCAGATGGAAGCAACTCTGAAAATGGCTTTGGCATCAAGCGATGAGCTGTGGCATATGTGTTTGTACTCTTGGCTCATTGAGAATTCGCTGAAGGAACGACTCCTTGAGGTATTTTTTGATTATTCATTTCATTTTTGTTTCTTTCATATCAGGCATGATTTGTGGTTGACAAATGTTCCATCGACTTAATTTTTGCAGATTAAATCACCGCATATGGAGACATATCTTAAGTCTGCCATTCTAGGACAAGTAAGTTGGAAATTGTCGTGTTACTAAATGAAAACAGAAGGAATCATCTTAAAAAAAGACGTTAGGCGATCAGCTAAAATCATATTTAAAGTTATATAAATATGTAGAAAAATCTTGAGAGGCACAAAATCAATCACCAAAGACAGCTGTTTATGGAACTGCGTGAATGAACGCAAGCATTTTCCGAACTCTTACCGGCCGCGTTTGAAGTAAGAAGCAGATCTTTTGTTAGTTTACTATTTGCATTTCACAACTGAACACCTTTAGCGTAACTCTAATTTAGATTCTATTTCCTTGCATTAGTTCCCTTTGTATTCCAGTTCTTAGCAATTCTTTTGTATTCTAGTCCTTTATATCCCGGTTCCTTTGTATTCCACAGATCCCTTGTGTCCCATTTCAGTATATCTAGAATCTCCAACATGTTATTCATACTACCTACTTGGTCGAAAATTTGTAAAAGTTTTATATCAGATCAGATTTTATATATATTTTTATATTTGAAATATCTTGAAAATACCTGGACAACTTTTACTTGTACCTCTAAAAACTATGAAGATATTTGCGAAAATGTGTATACATGTACAGAAATTTATATTTTACTTTTTATTTGAAATTTTAAAATGGTAGTAATGCTCTGTGCTGTTGGTAAGATCTTAACCTTCCATCACAAGGTTATGGGTTCTATATCCCAGGCTCTGCCGAGATTTGATTTTTGGTGTAACTTTCTGTTTTGTCAAGCTCACTCAGCTTTCCATCCTTCCGGGGTAGGTAAATGAGTATCTGCAGCATGTAGTGGGAGCTAACCTTCCATGGATTAGGGTTCCGTCCAGGGGGAGTCAAAGACTTTCATCCACTTAACACTACAGAAACCGGAAATCAGTGATCATTGTTTACTTCTCTAATTTCTGAGCACGATACTTCTCTCGCACTGTTCCAGTTAACTCAGTTTTATGGATAAGTACCGGAAGTAATATCTTCTGCTTATGCTTAACTGGGTTAGTGTCGAGTCTGGGGAAAAGTAGAGTTTTTTCATTCACTTAGAAACTATGATTCCGAGTCAAAAGCCCTTATAAAATTTTTAGCCTTTTTACCATGTAATATGAATAGCAAATGCTTTAAATTGTCATAATTCGTGACCACAGGCTACTAATGAGCTGGAGATGCTGGATTTATTGTGGCGCTACTATGAGAAAACAAAGAATTATTCAGCAGCTGCTCGAGTGCTCACCAAGCTGGCAGAGAGAGAAGGGTAACTGCCTTTTAGTTGTAATATCGATTATTTTAGAATTTTTTTTTATTGCTCTGCTATTTTGTAGCCATCAGTTTCTTTTCAACTTGGGCAGTGAAAGAGGTTGAGTTATTGAAACTGGAGTGCAATTTTATGAGAATGATAAAATGGATGTGTAATTTTCACCTTGAAGGATAGCCTTATAGCTTTAGGAACTACATTAGAAGAGGCAGATTGAGATGGTTTGGCCATGTAGAGAGATGCAGTGATGATAGCATGGTGAAGAAATGCAGAGATATAGTTGTTGAGGGGAGACAAAAAAGGTAGGCCTCCAAAGACTTGGTACCAAATCGTGGATAGTGATTTAAGATCTCTGAAGATTGATCGTGTCCTGCCACAAAATCCAACTGAGTTGAAGATAGCCATCAAGAAACCCTTCTAACCCATGCAAGCATGAAAAATAGACATTTAAAATGTAATTGATGATGATATTATAAATTCATTTGTTTGATTTTGTTGTTAGTTATATATGATAATATTTTAAATGTTTATCCTCTGTCTTGCAATGTTGGAGCAGTTCAGAGTTGACATTAGAGAGAAGACTTGAATACCTGTCCCGTGCCATAATGAGTGCCAAGAGCAGCAATTTGCGTACGTCATCCAGTACTGAAGGGGAATTTCTCCATGAACTGGAGGAGAAACTGGAGGTATTAAGTTTACTTACACATTATATGATGTATGATTCGTGGGAGCTTAAAGGGAACCTCGGCTGTCAATAATATTAATCTCAAATAATAGTTTTTCTCAACTTGTGTCTACATCAGCAGCTCAAATTTGATAATTCTCTGTATGTAGTTCACGCCAAGCGATTTGTTTTGATCATTGAATTTCCTTTGGGCCACCATCTTGAAATGTGACGTCTATGCGTTGTATGTTAGTCTCTACTCTTGATAGAAACAATAGCAATGAACGAGTGGGGTCTGGCACTGCAACGCAACAACGTCACATTTCAAGATGGCGGCCCGCAGGAAATTCAGTGGTTAAAACAAATCACTTAGCATGAATCATATAAAAAGAATTATCAAATTTGAGCTTTTGATGTAAACGCAAGTTGAGGAAAACTCTTATTCGAGATTGATATTGTTGAACCACCGAGGTTGCCTTTTACTGTGAGTTTGAATATAGTATGCGTTGACTAAAATTCCTGCAAACAATACAGGTTAGAATATCTTCTTTTAATTGGATACGATGTTTAGATGGCAGTTAGTGACTGCTTTTCACCAACACAACGCGGCCTTAAGTGCTGGCTATGTTGAGATTTAAACTTATGAGCAATCTTCCACTCGGTTTTTCAAGGGCGGAAAATAAGTGTCAGTTTCTGCTGGGTACTAATCTGCGATGGAATAATGCCATCCCGGAGGATTCCAAGACTCTCATTCGCTTAACAATACTAAAACTGAAGATAAGTGCTGGTTTTAATGAGCCAAGGAGCTCATAAAAATATTTAGCCAATTCCCGGTTTTCACAACCATTCTAGGCGATAAAGCACGAGCAGAGACCAGAGTTTTTATATCACTATGTAAACAGGTTAACATTTGCATAAGATCAACGGAAGCAAGGACAATAGAAACGGAAGATTTCCTTTTCCTTCCATCTCCTTTTATGCTTCTGTCGCTGCCGTTTTTAGTGAAAATGAAACACAACATAGATGCAAACAGAAGGGAAAGTGCTTTATTCTTTACGTTTGGTCATCTGTCGCTTTTATGCTTGCGTCCGGTCCATTTTCACTGAGGCAACTGACATAAGTACCCTTGAGTCTTCCTCTTTTGCTTCCTTTTTTACGTCAGTCATGAAACCAAGCTTATATTGTCTACTAAGGCCAGAAATTTATATTACTTATTTTACTGACTCGTCGACGTGATTTTTGCCAAAATAAAATAAATTTAAAATTGATTTTCATCGCTTTTTATTTTTCCTGACGGGTTTTTGGCGTGATCTGTTGAGTGTTGTTGTTGAAACTAGTAAATGCAAAGTGGTAATCTAATCGCAACACTTAATTGTTTAACTTTTGTTGGTGATCATTATGTAAAAATTTAGAGTGTGAAAGCATGACATCCAGTTGAGTTTTTTCGTAGATCTTCCATAAAGTAAGTGATTTCTCAAACTCCTTGATCTCCTGAGTCTAATTTTATTTTTGTTAAGACAGCAACTATTATTGGAGGTTATAAAATCTTTTAAACTTGGGTTACAAAGAATGGAATTCTACGTTCAAATTTCAACGCAGAGTTAGAATGCCCAAACAAACGTAAAATTAAGTTTAAGTTAACGTTAGGGCTTCTTTAGTGCATAATTTTAATGCAGTCTGAGTTGATGGATTTTATTTTTCATTCTAAGCCTAATTAGTCTTATTTTACGAACCTTGCTTTTCCATTCACCTTTTCCCAGGTGGCACGTATCCAACTGCAGATACATGAATCATTGACGCGCGTGCAGGATGTGAGGTGCACTCCTCGTGTCCTTGAGGCACGTCAAGCTCTCAGCTCTAGATTGATGGACATCACCACGGTATGCCTTGGTTCACTGTATAATGTTCAGCATTTTCTTTTAATATTGTTGGAGTGTAAACTACGAATGTTATCGAAGATGAAGATTACAACGGTGTAGCCTAGTTCTTTGTATAACAGGTAGTTCTTTGTTCTGTGAGTGTAAACTAAACAAGTTATCAATTAAAGTTGGACATTACAACGGTATTTTTGCTAAACTCTATAATAGGAAGTGTTTTTGTTGTTTGGGTTTAAACTAGACGAGTTGTCAGAGATAGACATTACAACGGATTTTTTGGTAAACTCTAGTTGGAAGTGTTTTTTGTTGTTGTTTGGGTGTAAACTAGAGGAGGTATCAAAGATGGACATTACAACGCATTGTTGAACACTCTTGTAATCACGATAATGTTGTCAAACAGCAATGATAGTGAAGGTTTTCTTTTATTAAGAGTTAGTTTAGTTTTAAATTAAACTCTCCTTTCTTAACTGGCCATAGGTCAGTAGCCCATTTTGAACTCGGGATTCTTGATTCATTTTTTTAGATAGTATTTGTTCTGTTCTGCAAAGCTTTTTATAACACCATATGTCGTACATAACTGTATTATATAGCAGGGATTTATTTTTGCTTTCTTTGATGAATATTAACTAAACGAGATCTTCTAGTGTTTTCTTGTTTTGCTGTTTTTCATCTCATATCTTAATGATGAATCTTCTGCAGCTGTACGGCGACTTTGCAGAAATCTTTTGTTTATGGGAATGCAAACTGGCCATCGTTCACTGTGCCGGCCATTACGACCCCACGTTAATCGAAACTTTGTGGAGAGAAATTATTAACAAGGGTAAGAACGAAACTATATATTTTCTTTTCAATCAAGTATATCCTTGATTGTGATATGTAATCATTGGCTCCTTCAAATTTTTTAGTTCTGCGTATGATGTATTTCCAAGACGCATACACCAACTCTCTGACCGCTCTGGGCACTTGGAAGTTGGGAAGAGTTCTGAGAACTGAATTCTACAATTAACTTTTCATCGTTTGAACATTTAGGCATAGTAGAACAACTATGTGAAGTTTTTTAAAGCTATTAACCGAGCAGTTAAAAAAAATGATATTTTGTAACAAATCGACAAGATTTGATCGGGGGGTCAATATTTGTTGTCAGCGGTTACTTATGACGTAGGTTACGATACTAGAATGATTAAAACGAGGAAAAACATGGTTACTGTGCTCCTTTTTAAAAAAAACAACTTTGCAAGGCATAGATCGCCCTAAAAATATCAAGATTTCGAAGCACACTGCCGAATCTAAGCTCTAAATATCGTAACTTTCGTCATACCATACCGCTTACAATCTCATTAGCGACCACGGAGAGTTTTCTTAGTTTCTATATTTAATTTCTCAATGTAATGTGACCGTTAATTTAAAAAAAAATTCACAGAGTTAATCTACTTTACCAATAGATTCAAACAAAAATAGGTTAGTTTTAGCATTCAGTTCGCCTTTAATGGATTTAATTGAGCCGAAACCAATGTAGAATTGCACGCATTTTAGGTATTCTGCTGAACAGTAACTGTTTTGCTATTTAGTTTCAGCAGCATTGTAGATATGTTTGTTCAGATGTGTACTATATAGAGAACTAATCAAATCTTTAGTTAAGTTTTAATCAGCTGTAAAGAAGTAGGAGATGAATGAGAAAGTCAAGTTTTATTTTTGGATGGTTGGTTTTTACTGGTAGTAAAATTGGCTGCTTTGCAAACTACGAATTCAAATATTTTAATATAAAAATAAAGTTAAAACCAAAACTTAGGATGTCATTGTGATTGTTTAATATTAATTTAATAATCATTCACTTTTCAACAGAGCTCCAAGACTCCGTCAATCTTTCTACATCGGATTGCACCGCAGTACTGAGCAAGAAAATAGTCGCTTTGGGAAAGATATACGTTCACTCAGAGAGATACTTCCCTTTAGGTACGCTTGCACGCAGACATTTAATGTCCGGGCTAACACTAAATTCATACAGTGATAAAATCCTAGTTAAATATCGGACATCTGTACTTTTTATTAACATGATTTGTTTGATTCATCTATTAAGTTTTTTTTTTATTTAAAATATTTCACAAAAGGAAAAACATACCAAAAAATGTTTTCCAACGACTTATGAAGGGGAAGAGAAACAAACTTACGCTTGCACCGAGCATTTTTTTGAAAGTCGATGAAGCTTCAACAGGATTTGGTTCGTATCATCAGCTCTTATCATCTTCCACGGAGTTTCCAGGCTCAGATAGAATAGTCAAGAACAGAACATTTTATTTCTTGCTTTGTTAACATGTTACTGAAAGAGTGCAACCGAAGCTACGATTGTTAGAAAAGTATCAGCAATTCACGGTAAACTCGAATTTTTCTGCAATTCACACTAATTGATAAACAGTTAGAATGATTGGGTAGATGGTGGTGATAATTTACTTATTGTTCGATGCCAGCGGTCAAAAATTCAAAAATACTAGTAATGTATTTCTCTATATTACACTATATCCTATTTACTGGGGATGATAGTGAGAGATATCATGGCCGATGTTTGTGTTTTCCTCCGAAACCGAAGGCATGAAACACTGACAATTGCTTCTCTGGTTTAAGATTCGGTTTGTTCCTTTTCTTTTAAATACTCAGAAAAAAAAATTAGCAACCGTTGTCATCGACCTTGCCATGACAAAGCCGACAATTCAATTCAACTTGATTGACTAAAAGTAAAAGCCGCTCGTTTTGAAAATCATTTTCTGTAGATATGATGTCTAATCTGCGGTGATATATCTTGTGTCTATAGGTATCACGTAACGGAAGCAGCGATATCATAATTTAGCATTGTGTTCGTTGCCAATCAAAACTGAGTTAGCAAAGTAATTGTTTTTGTCTCACATTTTCACGAGGTCAATTAAGTTGTGAATTGAAAAGGATAAAAAATTTTAGTCTTGGAGACAAGCAATAAATTGTACGTTTTTGTTGAGTGCCCTTAAAACAAATAAATAACTTTATTTGTACTCGGATTTTGGAGTAGCTGTGAAGCTAATTTCCCCGAGTTTGACACAGACACGGCGTAATCAAAAACCCCAACTGATAGGAGGCAAACCAGTTGGCTATTTACAAAGCGTGGTGGATATGACTCAGGGATCACCCAAGACAAATCCAAAAAGTGGTCAGAGTGGGATTTGAACCCGGAACATCTGCAAGAAAATCCAGGACCCTGACCACTGAGCTACGCTACCATCACCCCCCATATTGTCAAGAGAATCCTTTAAATGAGCTTTCATGGCTTGTTGTAAAGTCCGAGGGTACCCTGGTGCTTAGTTCAATGTATTATGTTGAATAATCAAGGCTGTTGGTTTTTTTCGTTCTCGCAGCTGTGAATATATCGTTGCCCAAGCTTTCGTATTGCTCAATACAATTCCATATTTGGTCTTCCTCCAGGTGCCATCATATTAATTCTTGAACGATGCAGCGCCGAGAGGAACTGTGACCCAAGCTGGGTTTTTACGACGATGTT
This sequence comes from Zoanthus gigantus, assembly GCA_025331005.2. Lineage (NCBI taxonomy): Eukaryota > Metazoa > Cnidaria > Anthozoa > Zoantharia > Zoanthidae > Zoanthus > Zoanthus gigantus. The sequence goes on from JAOBBB020153831.1 coordinate 8,550, forward strand.
GGATATCGGCATACCGTTTCCAGTCCTACACGGGATTTATGACCGATTATTTAAGACAAAGGTATTCGTGTTGTTACTCCTGATTTAACCAGCTCGAGATTGAAACGTTTACTCGTTGCCATAAGTAGTGTAATGAGAATCTTTCTCAACTTACCATAATGATTAAACATGTCAACCCACAGTTGGTTAACACGTGCGTCTTCCTTACTGTTTGATGCGTCATAGATCTTTTAAAATCTATTTGCCAATTATTACATATAGTGTTATTACTCCTTTTGCGAGTGGAGAATGCACAAGCATCGGAATGGTCGTGGGGGGAAAATTGTAATAATCCAAAGTGTGTACAACAAATTTGTCCTATCATATCACTGCTCATCTAATCAATTAAAAGTCGCTTATATATATTGAGCCAATTCTTAGTCGTTCGTGGTTTTCGATGATCGTGTTTTTCGATGATCGTGTTTTTCAATGATCGTGTTTTTCGATGATCGTGTTTTTCAATGATCGTGTTTTTCGATGATCGTGTTTTTTAATGATCGTGTTTTTCGATGACCGTGTTTTTCAATGATCCTGTTTTTCGATGATCGTGTTTTTCGATGATTGTGTTTTTCGATGATCGTGTGTTTCGTATGAAGCCGAGGGAGTTAGGCATTAAAATTAGTCCAAGAAATAATCTTTAAACGTAACACAGATAGAAAGAAAATTAAAATAGCCTCTTAAGTTTTTCTTTAAATCTGACATTGTTCTTTTGTGAATATTCGATCTTTTTGTCAACCAATCTGGCAATAACTAAATGTATTGGCCTTTCCTTTTGAAGTTGTAGTTTGCTTTGCAGCGAAAAGTACTTAAAACAGCTAAATTAGATTAGTTAATTACCTAAACCTTCTGTATTTTTTGCGCCTTGGTTAGTTAGCGCTTGCTCGAAATTCTAATTTGCATGTGCAGTAGGTTTCCAATCCTAGTAATTGCTCAGTCCATCTCACCATATATACTTATGCCTCTGTGTTATGAAACAAAAATAAAATAAATTCATGGATTTATACAGCGCATTTATCCATATAAATGTTCAAATGCCCTTTACAAACAGGACTTAGATCGTCCGCTACAACGGCTCACAAATATTTTTGTGTAGATATATTAATAATGCTCTCAGTAGAAGAGACAGACCACACAACATCGGGATCACTATCCTACTCTTTACAATAGATGTGAGTGGGTTATTTTAAGTTCCCCGATAGAGGGTCGAGAGACTGGACCTACGATTTAACGTCCTTATCCGAGAAGACACGAAAGTCTAACCATTTGCAGATGTTAGAGTAAAGGCAGCACCTTCTCCTCAATTATTTCAAGATCTTGAGTGTTGGTCCGGCCGGGAATCGAACCCGAGCCACCCGCACGATAGACTGGCACCTTAACAACTAGGCTAACCAGGCGGCGGTATATGTTGTATGTAAAAGTGTGAACTAACCCTGTTAGTGTGTTGTGAAATTGTTATGTACTTTTAAAATTAGTGATTTAGATGACCCTGTAGTTTGAATGTTTGCCCTTTACCTGGTAGGACCCCTGCTGGCAGATGCTGAACAAACCACTCCATATCCTCGAGGTTATTTATCATCTACTGACCAGATTTGTGGATTCTCCGTCTCTGATGCCTTCCTATGACAGGTAGGTGATTCTGTTTGAAATTCATTCATTGTAAAAGAAAACTTTTTTGGTCACTTTTGAAAGTACAAGACATAAAAACGTAAATGTCTGAAACGATCCAGTTGCATGCATTTGGATTTGCATTCACGTTTTTAATTCAACGGTCCTGCAAGGGCTGTTGCTGTTACTTATTTAATTCAGCGGTTCTACAACGCCTGCAGTCGTTACCTATTCATTTCAGTGGCCTTACAACATTGCCTCCCACTATTCCTGCCTTCAGGAAACTCTCCATTCGAACTTTTTTTTTGTGATGCCTTTATTGATATTTTTGTGTTGTAAACCTGTAATAAGACAGGTTTCCTTAAAATTTCAAAAATATATATATATTTGCCTCAGTTTTATGTCTCTTGTAAAGACCATTTCTTAGAGAAGGTAATGAAACTTAGATTAGCCCAGGTACGATCCTCGGCTCTGCCAAGATTTGAAGTTTGTGTGACCGTCTTTTCCGTCAAAGCTGACTTAGCTTTCCATCCTTCTGGGGTAGATAAATGAGTACCAGCGTCTCCTAGGAGCTAACCTGCGGTGGATTAGAGTCCCATCCAGGTGGAGTCAAAAACTCTCATCTGGTTAACACTACAGAAACTGGAGATAAGCACCGGCTCCATGGGCCACTCATGGACGTTGCTAGGTTGTTTTTTAACTTAACATTGGTAACAAAGTTGATAAAGTCGGTGAGTATTACATGAGAATAATTAAAAACCTTCTTAACTTGTTCCTTATTTGTTGTGTTTTTAAAATCGCTTCATATTTCTGATGGCGATGATCCAAACTTTTCAACCTAAGTGGTGTTTAAAACTCACGCTTTGCTTGTTAGTCGACGTATTTTAATATTTTTCCTGAAACGTTTTTCACGAGTATCTGTAACTATATGATTAACATTAACACATTATTGAAAGTGCGATTGGGCAATTTTTCAAAATTCGTGTAACTAATAGATATCTGAACAAACATAACTAAAATGTTGCTGAAAATAGATAGCAAGACAGTTAAAAGGCTTGTTTTATCGATTTCATATTGTAGATGAGTGGAGCTGTTAGTGATTTTCTTTTATATTACAGTAAATATTGATGTCTTTCGTTCCGGGCTCTTTATTACCTAAAGCTTTGTCTGCCAGAAATCTCTTAACGGCTCGCTCGTAGCACTTTTTGCTTAATATTATATTTCATTCAAAGAAAAAAAAAGTGCTCATAGTCTGAAGGCCGTGGAACACCCGACTAGAGTTGTTAACACTGCTTGGTTTTCATTTCTTTCAATTTAGGCCAGCGTTCACGACAACATTGTATGACGCATGCGCCGAGTACCTCGTTGAGTTGGAGTCCATTTGCTCACGTGATCCCACTGTTCAGAGTACGCTTGGAAAATTCAAAGGACTGAAAGCTCGACTTCAACGAATGTTGTAGAGTGTAAAATCAAAAACTAATTCTATCTCACAACAATTCAGGGTCAATTTTTAATTTAGTGTTGGAGTTTAAGAGTTTGTTTCCAAGGAAACTAAAAAAAACTCTTTTAGAGCTGATTGTGGCTCAATGTTGACCAAGAATTGAGAAAAGCTAAATATTGTTTAGTCCAGTAAGTTAATAGCAAAAGGTGAATTTTCGTTTGTAGTTTTAAAATTCATGTTTACAGTAAAACAACAAACAGAAAATTTTCTTCCAATCTACGCTCAGGAGAAAAGGCGGAGGGAAGCTTGTAAGAAGCTAAACAAACTACGGCTGTTACATGAATATAAATAAGGATATTTTTCATTATCTTGCACGTTTCTCTTAAAATTGGGAACAAGCCACAACTAATTTGAGTCTAACAGGTACGGTTGCTAATCTACTTACCCTACCTCCCATAAATCTAAATTCAAACTTTACTGGACTAAATTTTACTCCAAGGGAAGGGTAAGAATGTAATTACGTAGATTAGCCCAATAAAAAATAGCGTGTAAATATCTTGAGAAGTGTCTTGTGCGTTCAATTTTCAACGCCTTCAGTTGCAGTATGTAAAAGTTTGCCCCACAAATTCTGTTTCCTGTTTCCAGTGAATGGACTACGTTCTCAACGACCAGGAAAACAGCCAAAAGCAAGCTGTTTTGTCTTTGTTTTTTGCACAGAAAAAATGTTTCGGAAACAAAAAGTCCACAATCTCAATAATGTTTAATGCAAATAGTTTGTGCTGATTTGCAACGAACCTTCTTTCACCG
>JAOBBB020153924.1:0-12441 GCA_025331005.2 Zoanthus gigantus
TGGATGCGCCAATAGAAAATAAATAACTCGATTGCCGATATGAATTTATTTTAACTTGTTTTTATTAGAGCAAGCCGATTCCCAAATGAAGTTTTTTGAACTTGTTTTTATAGCAAGCCGGCCGATTGCTGAAATGAAGTCTGGATTTTGTTTTAAATTCCTCCGTTAAAATTAAGTTTGGATGCGCCAATAGAAAATAAATAACTCGATTGCCGATATGAATTTATTTTAACTTGTTTTTATTAGAGCAAGCCGGCCGATTGCTGAAATGAAGTGTGGATTTTGTTTGAAATTCCTTCGTTAAAGTTAAGTTTGGATGCGCCTATAGAAGATAAATAAACTCGATTGCCGAATTGAATTTATTTTAACTTGTTTTTATTAGAGCAAGCCGGCCGATTGCTGAAATGAAGTCTCGACACTAATAAAAGTTTTCATGGAACTAAACTCGATAGTAATAAAAATTTTCATCGAACTAAACTCAACAGTATCATATTTTAAAATATTCATTTCAACTCGAACGGACCTCCGAGGAACCAGAAAAAGTATAACCTATCGTATGTTGTGGATATATATTAATTATTAATTAAGGTTAAATAAATACAATCCTAATCAAATTTCTTCATCAGTTGCGAAAGCTAATTTCACAGAAATCAGAGAATCGAATCAAAAGGAAAATAACGATGAGTAACTGCCTTCAGTGTCAAGAGCCAGTAAGGGCCCGTCAACAAGCCGTGCAGTGCGATGGTTGGCATGGTTGGCAACATCGCATTTGCGATACAGGCATCTCTTTGCAAAGGTACCGCCATGCCGTTGCCAACGAATTAGATATAGATTGGGAGTGTCGCGACTGCAGAAACGATACCGCCTTTGTTGACCAACCTGAAGCAGAAAGCACGCGGATTGATGAAGGCAATCAGCAAGTAGATGATGTCACCCCCGTTGACGATATTACGCCCGAAAACCCTGATGCGACCCTAGATCTCTACGAATCCTCCTTAAGTGAAGAAAAACTTAAGGTTTGAAAATAACCAAATTAATGTTCCTCACATTAAACTACGGTTTAAAAACAAGAAAACTTACCTCCCTTTTCTTTTTCAGTGATGTCGATTCTGGACCCAGAGAACTAGAGGCGTATCAATGCCACTGACTGGCTTTGTACCTACCGGCCAAAAGAAAACCCTTGCTCGGCAACAGTTGTTGAACGGAATGGGCAGTTCTTCCAAGGTATCAATTCGCACAACCATCCTGCACAGCCTGGCCTCCTTACCGCAGTAAAAGTCACAGCATCCGTTAAACAGAAAGCTGTTGGTGATATATTCAAACCTGCACCTGCCATTGTTGACGACGTGCTTGTCCAACAATTGAACAACGTTCCATGTGAAGGTCTGCCGAAGCCTGAATCAATCGCGAGGACTGCCAACCGTTGCCGACAAAAGCTGCGACCAGCTGATCCCACTGACCTAAACTTCACTGTCAACAGCGACTACCTACCCGACGACTTCTTACGTTCAGATCTAAGAGTGCGAGACAACCGACACTTGGTTATGGCTACGGACCAACACTGGCAACAGTTGACTCTTCTGTCTAAGGCCAAAGTGTGGTATATCGACGGGACCTTTAAGTTGTGCGTGATTACCGGACCATATTCCGTGCCGTGCTAAGTCTGATGCTGTGCAACCCCAGTGTAAGGCAGTTAATACTAGATTTTGAGCGTGCCATGCATATGGTCAGCAGCTACTGACGTCCTGCCCCACGTACAACTGTCTGGATGTTCCTTCCACTGGTCCCAAGCAGTGTGGCGTTAAGTCCAGGAACTTGGTTACCAGCCCCTCTATTTTCAGAATAACCATTTACGTAAATTTCTGCGTCGCTTGCTGTCTGCCCTACTTACCAGACCATGAAATTGCAGGTGCCTTCTTCCATCTCCAACAGAAACCAGCAGCAGCCAGAGTAAGAGATCTGATGGAGTACGTTGAGTGTACCTGGGTTGAAAGTTCCTTATGGCCCCCTCGGTGTTGGAGTGTCTTCGACCAGCCAATCCGAACAAACAACGATGTCGAAGGTTGGCACCACAGTTTGAATCGTCGTGCCTCAGGAAAGAGCCAGCTGCCTTTTTATGTGCTGGTCAAGTTGTTGCAGAAGGAAGCTGTTCTGGTTGCAGTTCAAGTGAGGCTGGTGTCGGAGCGGAAGTTGAAACGGGTCCAACGGAGAAAGTATAGGCAGTTACAGGCCAAACTGTTCGACCTCTGGCAAGCTTATGAAGACGACCAGCAGAGTGCCGACGGTCTCCTGAAAGCCTGTGCCCACCTGTGTAATGCCCCGAGGATGGAGTAGCGGACTTCATTTTAAAAAAACGGCTCCTTTAGGAGCCAAGGCTTCTTACGAAGCCGCAAATTTGCAAAAGAGAATAACCAAATTACTTTTATTAGTTTAGAGTTTAGTTCCATGATAATTTTTATTACTATCGAGTTAAGTTCCATGAAACCTTTTAATAGTGTCGAGTTTAGTTGAAAATTTTTATTATTGTCGAGTTTAGTTCCGTGAAAATTTTTCTTATTGTCGAATTTAGTTCCATGTAAACTTTTATTAGTGTCGAGTTTAGTTCCGTAAAAATTTTTATAAGTGTCGAGTTTAATTCCCTGAAAACTTTTATTAGTGTCGAGTTTAGTTCCATGAAAATTTTTGTCGAGTTTAGTTCCATGAAAATTTTTGTCGAGTTTAGTTCCGTGAAAACTTTTATTAGTGTCGAGTTCAGTCCGATGAAAACTTTTATTAGTAGGAACGAAACGTCTCGACTGGTTACGAAACGTTCGCGTTAAACGAAACACGTAGGAGAATAAAAAAGTTTAACAACATTAGTACGAAAAGTGCTGCTCACAGTCTACATATTTAAAAAAATTGTAATGATGATGCGAGAAAAATTGCAGCGTGTAACACTTCCATCAAGCTGTATAATTGATTGAAATTATTTTACTTTCATTTCAAACCTTTGATGATAGACGCTGCAATTTTTCACTGCAACAAAGATTCGAAATTGCATTGCGAGCACGAGAAAAAATTGCAGCGTGTATCCACAGCTTTATATTCAAAATCTGTAACGGTTTTTTCACTTTCTACTGAAGATGATATTGATTATGTCGAAACATGTATAGAATAAAAAAAGTTTTCGTAAATCTGAAATGTGTAAGTTCTTTGGTGCTTCTACGATCATATCTTGGTGTACTAATTGATAAACACCTCTCATGGAAAACCCATATAGATTCCCTATGTAATAAAATAAGTAGAAATGTTGGCGTAATATCCAAATTGAGACACTACTTACCCAACAACTGTGCTACTAACAATGTATACACCGAATTCATAATGGCGGACGACTGGAAGAAGCCTCGGTACGAGAACATGAACACGAGGCGGGTGAGGATAAAGCAATTTTTATGATGGCAATGCCTTCATCTTCAACCAGTTCAATGCCAGTGATACTCACGGAAAATGACATTCCCGGAGCAAGTCTCCAGGGAAGAAAACCAGCAGAACTGAAAAAAGCTGATCTTTTATTCTGGCTGCAATGCAGAGGTGATACTTGCAAAGGACTAAGCGTTAAAGCAAAGCTTGTTAAGCGGTGCGTGCAGTGATCGATAAGTTTAAATTGAAACTTTTTTACAAGACGAAAATTTAGCGGAAAAAATTTTGTATTCGTGCTAGGTTATTTTTACTTTTAGTTGTTTTTCGATTTTTGAATTTTTTAATTAAATTTTTAACTAAAGAAGGCCTAAAGTGCCGAAATTTTTTTTATTTAACCTATTTATTTTATTTGACCTTTATACTAATATTTATTCGTTCGGCATACGGAGTAAGGTTCAAAAATGTTTTATTTTTAAAAGTACGATTGCTGAGTATATATTGACATAAAGTTATATCTTTAGTGTGTGTTGTTTCTGCTTTTAGAGTTGAGGAGTACATTGCTTGTGGGAGAGACAAATTTATAGTTGATCCAGATCCGAACCAACTCTATACAAAACGCAAGGCTAGGGAATGTTCTATTTCTTTGGCTGATGCGTCAACTCAGAATAATACAGTTATCCAAGTAAAATACCCAACTAGTGGCTGGGAAAAATCTCTAGAAAAATTGCCCTTGTTCACAAAGGCTGAAATGAAAAGACATGTGGAAAATTCTGGTAAAAGGATTGGCAATGTTGAACACCATTCGGTTCCAACAAGTTTTAAACGTGCAACTACATTTCTCCCAAGATGAGTATTTAAAAATGTCATTAGCTGCTACGATTTCCTTTAAATGTAAATGCTATCACAGCTACAAGAAACATGTTGCACCTCATAACATAAAGGTAGCCCTCTGCATCATATCTGGCCAAGTAATTGATGCCACCTGCACTTGTGCTGCAGGTAAAGTTGGTTATTGTAATCATACTTTAGCTCTGATGTTAAAAATTTGTAAATATTCATTGTTTGAAAGCAAAACAACTGAAGACCTCCAAGATGAATCTGATGAAAATCCTTCTTTGGCATGTAACTCAAAATTACAAACTTGGCACAAGAAAGGACGGGGTGATTCTATCCATCCACAACCTGTCATGGATGTTGTGGTGACAAAAATTAGAACTGATGATGAGAATTCTTCTAAGGTCATTAAATGTCATTTGTACGAAGCCCGTAAGAAGCCCAAATACAACACTGAGGAAGTACAAAAATTCAACCATTCCATAGCATCAATTAATCCCAGAATGGGAATTGCTACTTTGGTCTCAAATCCAGACACTGAAATGGTTGAAACAAAATTTGGCCATAACCCTGTGGGCTCTACAAACAGCTATCAGTTATCATTTACTGGGGCCAACTTTCGGGTTAATATTAATATCAGTAGTGTTCCAAGAATAAGAATTTTAAATGAAGACATATATAGCTACCCATGTTTTCCCCTGAAAGATTTTTCACCAAGTACCTATCCAGACACTGTCTCACCAGAAGAAAAAACATTTTTGGCTTCTCTTGAAGTAGATCAAAACAAAATTAATGAAACTGAATTGAAAACAAGAGATCAGGCAGACAGTGAGATATGGAAGGAACAGAGGAAGTTTAGATTCACAGCCTCAAAATTTCATGTTATATCAAAAAGGGTGAGAAATCATGAAACATTTGCAAACAACATAATGAATCCAAAGGAGTTTAACAATAGGCATACACTCCATGGGAAAAGATATGAAGGAACTGCTATTTATGAGTATCAAAGGTTTATGAATGCAAGAAAAACACCAGCTGTTGTGCTAAAATGTGGGCTTGTAATTTCAAACCAAATGCCAGTGCTTGCAGCTACGCCTGATGGAAAAGATATTGACTTTGGTTGCAGCAAACCATTTCGAATAATTGAAGTGAAGTGCCCATGAACAAAATGTGCTGTAACCCCACTTGAAGCCTGCGCTGATCCCAAATTTTTTTGTCACAGGTTAGGTGAACAGTGCTGTTTGAAAACTGACCATGAATATTATGCACAAGTTCAAGGCCAGTTAGCAATAACTGGTGCTCCATGGTGTGATTTCGTTGTCTACACTTTTAAAGGGATGTCAATTCAACGAATTACATTTGATGAACATTTTTGGGGCAATTTGAGGCAGAAACTGGAGTCATATTATTTCCATCATTTCATTTCATTTGCTGCTTCACAGTACAGAAGCCAACAGCAAAGGCCAAGTCTTGGGTCTTAATGCTAATGACTTGACTTGATTTTCATTATGTATATTTAGTTAACCTTTACTAAATGGTCTATTGAAAATTGCACTTACTGACTGGTTATTGTACTCCCTGTTTATTCATCAACAGATACACAAAAGAGAAAATCTGGGATCATTTATAAAAATATGATCAAAATCCTACAAAAGTGTGGTTTTTAAAAGGTTCAGTAAATTATAAGAAGAATTTTACTAAAACAGTAAAATTACTCATTCTTGTTTTCACTCAGTTTTTATAGATAACTTGGGCTTTAACCTCATCATAAATATATATAATGAAAATCCATAGCAATAACAATTAATAAAATATTATAATTTACATTAAAATAATTATATAGAAGATAGAGTACTGTTTCCAAACAACAGCACTGGTTCTGTGTAAAACGTCTTCATTTTTCACAAATTTTATACACTGAATTTTTTTTATTACCAATAAAGACTTCTCTTAATGTTTTACAATTTAGGACCCAGATAATCAACACCTGATAAAAGAAGGTAGATCCTGAAAATTTGTGTAAATAAATACTTCTACAGAGAACCAGTATTGGTCTGCACATCATAACCTAACCCTAACTCTCACTACAATGTTTCCTTTATGATATAATGGGGTCTTGAAGATTGCACAAATGTGCACATACAGTCCACATCTGATTGGTTAAACCAATAAGACTTAAAGGAGTTACACTTTCCCAAATGCGGAAGTTTTTGATTTTGTTGATAGCCCTCTCAACATGAATTCTTAAGGATGCTATTTCTTGAGTTTTTACCACATCTGCAGCATCCATCTGAGTAGAACTACCCAAAAATGGAGGAATATTTAATGTCACACCAACTGGTAAAAGATCCTGAATGGTGAAACCTTTGTCAGCCATGACAGAATCAATAGCATCAAAGGTAAGGGTCCAGAAATCCACTTCTCATGATTATTTCCCTGTCGGATATGCTGCCTGTGTATAATTCACTTATGAATGTGATGTGGCCAGTAGGGGAAATTCCTATCAGTCCTTTGAGTGTGGTGTGATTTTTATATGAACTGAACAGCTCGCTGTTAAGAAGGATGCTTGCCATTTGGCACTTTATTTCTGTGCAATCTGTTATTACTCTCGTGGTAAGGTATTTTCTCTGGAAATCGAGGGGCATGTTATCATCTACCACTTTTCGAGATGGCCATATATTCAACTGTCCCAGCTTTAAATACATAAAATTTATCCACGAAATGATAATTCTGCTCACAGTTGATTGCGAAATGTTAAATAAATGCCCTAAATGACGTTCTGCAAAGCCTTCCCTTAGTCTACACATTACGAGGAAAAACCCTTCCTTCGGATTTAATGTTCTGGGTCTGGTCCAACACCAAGATTAGTTTCCCTATCATAGTATTCAGATTCCACATGTTTAGAAACAGAACGCCAAAATCGGATGTTTTCGACCTTTTCACCTGGATCTAAGTAATTAAAGGTTGCCTCCAAAACGGCATACGATGGAAATCCTGTATAAAAAGCCATAGCATCGTCAGAAATAAAGTTTTTCAACGTAAAAATTCTGTTGTTCAAATTTTCACATTTTTCTGAAACTTTGGACACATGGTTCCTAAGTTTATTTACCTCGGCTTCCAGCGTCAGTTTACTTTCCATTGTTTCCTTGAGTGATTCTTCCATTTCAGCCACTTTTCTCTCACGATTTTGCCTTTCTTGGTAAGAAAGCTGGTTATCCTCAGCGTTTATAAGCGGGCTCTCTGCAATACGCGATCCTTCCTTGCTAGTCTTCATTACACGGTTGCAATCTTTTGTAATGGTTTCGTTGATTTTCGTACTCACAGTTTCTGAAGACTGACCGGTACTTGCATTCATGTCAAGCCGAAGCGATGTTTTGACACGACGAATCTTTTTCGACTTCGAAATGGAAGAGGAAGCTCTGATTTTTGGCGACGGTCTTTTTCGCGGTGAACTCCTTTTCCATGCAAAAATGGATGGAATCGCTCCGTCAATATATACAAGTTGCCCAACGCCTAAACTTTTCTTCAAATGCTCCTTTTTGAAATGAAGGGAACAGACCTTAGTAGCATCTGTGATGGTGAAATTTTTCCCGTATCTCTCCGAATAGCATGCAACCATTGATCTCTCGCGGGCTGATCAGCTGGGATGTTGAAGAAACCAACTTTTTCGCCGTCCGGACCAAGGGAACCTTTTTGGTTACACAACGGAACGCAGCAATACCGATTTTGAGGCGATTGTTTAGCATTCATAGCTGTATAATCGTTTGTTTTGTTTTGTAAATTTTTGTTTTTGTCCTCACCGGCCTCGTTTTCATGTTCTCGGACCCAGGCTTCTCCGAGCCGTCCGCCTTTATGAATTCGGTGTATAGATCAATGATTCAGCCTTTACTTCTATATGGAATTAGTATCTGGGGACAAACACGTAAATTGCTCATCAACAAATTACTAGTTCTCCAGAACCACGCTCTTAGGTCAATCTTAAAAAAAATACTGAAAGTGCTATACCTTTGTTCATAGAGAATATTCTACCTTCTTTGCTTATCTTGAATATAAATCGAACCAGATGTTTGATGTTGTAAACAATAATGTACCTTTACAAGACATGTTTATCAATCTAGATGCAGTTCACACGTTCCCGAACATCCAAAAACCTTTTCTGTAAATTTTCAAGCCTTGAAATCCAAAAGCATTCCTTCTCGTGAATCGGAGTTAATGTATGAGATAATATTCCAGAAGATTTAATATAACTTTCAAAAGTTTGCTTTAAAAAAAATTATTTTGGTCATAATAGTAATTTTTTTTCATATGATATGTACTAATTTATTGTTAGTAAAATTATTTAATCTTCCTTTATTAGCTTTAGCTATTTTCAGACAAATATACATTGTAATATATACTTTTCTTCGTCAATATAATCTTGAAATCTTGAAATCTATCTCGGTTATTGCTGGTTTTTACCCTAACCTCATATAAGAGGGACTTGATACCAGTCCTTGATCTTTTTTCATCTAGTTTTGTTTTGTTGACAACAATGTCACTCACTGGTTCTGATGCAATCGTTGCTCCGCCACCTTTATTATGCCACTGTTGTAGCTATAAAGGACAAGCCAAAGCTGATTGTTGATCAGCTTCGCGACTGACATCATTTGTAGATTCACAATTATACAGTGAAAATATCTACATCTTGAACTTTAGAGCAAATACATGATTGCACTAGTCAACTTTCCCGGCTTTGCAAGAACAGCTTCCACTTTTTATCTCCCCAAAAACTATACTTAAAGCCAGTTTCAGTTCATGCGGTGGATCATTTTTCTTAAAGCTATGGCAACACTTCGCCTTTGTATAAAAGTATTGGTCGCTCAAACAACGAATTTTATCAAAGTATTCATCCTCCAAGAACGTTTTAGCTTTCTGTAGGCCGTTAGGAATTGTGTTGTGATCTTTGTTATGCCGGCTTATCAGAAGATTTTAAGTCAAATCATTTTGGGCAATACTAATTAACGATGTATAGACACCTTGGGCCATAAAAAAACTTCAACTCCAAATCTGCACACAAAAGTATTCTGCCTTATGTGCAACTACATGTCAACGAGAAAAGGGAAAGTGCTTTGACAATGGTACCGCCCTTGTGAAGAACAACACTTAAAACTATTCTGTCTCCATAAAAAGTATGTTAACGCCAACTCAAAATAAAAATTAATACAAAAGTTTGCATCAAGACAAAGAGGACACGTGTGATTAATTTCCGTGGTATTCAGTCTAGCCATCACTGATGTTAACAAGCAAAAAGCAGCTCACTTGACAAACTGTACAAAAACATCTGGCAAATTGAAGCCAAATATCCAGAACAAAAATTCTTGAGAAGAACAGTGCAAGTCACTTACTCAATGGATAAGTTTCAATATATTTCACAACTACTTATATTATTGATTCTGACGAATTTATTGAGGACCTTTAACCTGCAGACATGTAAATACAAATGTGTGAAGAACAAAAAACTTTGGCAGCATCTTCAGCTGTAATGGATTTTTAAAAATGAAATAGTACAGCTATTAATCAGTAGGTTTAAGGAACTACCTACAGAAAGAAAGTCTTCAACATGTGTAAGAGAGTAAGTTTTGTTTTGATTTGGAAATTTGAGATTGGAAATCATTATGCTAGAATAGAAATCATCATGCAAGATTGGAAATCGTGTTTTGAGAATATCAACTGCAAGTTGATCATCGATCGATCAAACATTTGACTGTAATTTGGGTATTGATCTCACAGCGACCATGTGCACAGCCTTCGGGCGAACGCTGAGGCCTCCCAGCACTCTCACAGCTTGCTCGCTTCGGTAAAAAATTGGCTGAAAAAATCCAGCAAAGAAAGAGTAACAGAGATAGGGCACTCGCAGCAGCTGAGCGAGCTGAGCAGACTTTTCAGATACTACACTAACACATCGACGAGCTCTCAAATAGATTGAATACCACTATTCCAGCTACTAATACATAAGTGAGTCACTCTTTTCCAGTTTGCAGTCAACCGTATATCTGAAATTCTTAATGCTGAAAAATCCCGTGCCTTGGGTAGGCAACCAAGCCATGCTTCGAAAGCATCCTCCTCAGACTCAGCTCTGTTCTCATCAGCAAGATCAATGTCGTGCTATAGAAGAATGACCAACATGCGCCAGATTTCACGGAAGAAGCATAACAACAACCAAGCCAAAAAAGTAAAAACGTTTGAGCGGGATCTAATTATAATGCCTGGGCCAAAATCAATGAGTTTACCCATACAAACTGCAAGATATCCTCTAGTTGTACATGGGCATGTCCATTCGACACCACGATGAATGAAATCCAAGTCAAAGCAACAATTGTGGAAGCCTTCAGCAATAAAATACTATGACTGGGACGGTCATAAAAATTGTTGAATCGGTGTACACCAAACTGGCAAAGCCCCAGCTGCCTCCAGGTCAAAAAGGCATTGATGGCAACCTTTCGAGTAGGCTGTTTAAGAATAACCCTGCATACATTAAGCCAAACAAACAACTCTTGTTTGATGCACAGGTATGTTGTGTTTCCTGCATTGTTTATATTATTCTTTAAATTATCAAATTATCAGTTAGCCTGCGCCACAAATTTAGTTATTTGGTCTTATAATATTTAAAGGCCATTTTAGTCACATGAAAGGAAAGGGGGTCGATTCATGCCTTTTGCTCCCAATTTTCAAACTTCTGTTGTCAATACTAATGAAAACAACAATTCAAAATGGGCAATAATATAGAATTTTTGCTTTACCTTCATTTTTTCTGTTATTAAAATTATATTTTAAAACATAAAGAGAGCTATATTAGTCAAGATCATTTTGTACAGAGAAATGCAGATTTTGAAGCCAATTCCATTTCCCATGACGTCCTGTTGTAACAGAAATGTGTCTATAATTGAGCTTCAATTTTATCAATTGTTGATTAGTTAAGAGTTATATATTTGCAGGGCAATCAACGATGTCAGTCACTCATCAGGTTGTTTGAAACAAGTTGTTTAACTGTGCTGAAACCAACAAAAATAATGGAACTCTTATCCATACCGATGTGCAGGTAAACATTTTGCACACGCTGTAATGTTACAAAAAGAAATTGCTAACTTCAGAATTACAGCTGCTCTGCTTCTGTTGGATGGGTTCGAGAGGAAATCACTTCAACTTTTGATTTTCCCCCTGACTTCATCACTTTCATCACCAGACCACCAGCTGTGCAGGCTAGGAAAATCTTGAACATAACTTCTCCATTATGCAAGTGGAATAAATGGTTCCCTGAATTTGAAACAAAAAATCAATGAAGGGGGTCTCCGAATTTCTTCCCCTTTCTTCTGGAGCATTAAATCAAAAGCATATTAGGCTTCATGTCGAATATTGCACCATTGAGATCTTTCTGTTTAATTCTGTAGAGTTTCCTTTTACGGATGTACATTAGGGAGTGGTCACAATTAATGCCGGGGAGGGGGCCGGGAGATATTTTGAGGGGCCATAAAATATTTTCGGCTATTTAGGGGGGGCTACAGAATATTCCTTTACAGTAAAGGGACGGTCACGAAAATTTAACAAAGGTTGCACAAAGTAAGTGAATTAGTCCAAGGAAATATCTATATCCTCATTATCAAAGGGATTTATTATGTTTATAAAAACTAATTATCTCCATCCTTTTGAAGGCTGACGACACTGATTTGGAAGACCTTTTTTCCCATATTTCATCAAAAAGTACCACTGATTCACCGGCTAACAGAATACCTTTAGACAAAGATATCGTCAAAGTCCTGATGAAAACGTTACATAGTGAGTGGGACAAACAAGTATTGAGGGTCGTGCTTGGTGCAACAAGGTCAAGGTAACAGCTGGATCAGATTGGAATAGATAGTGACTCCATTTGCAAGGACACTGAAGATGTTTTTGGATGCATGGAGAAACTTCAGTTTCAGTTTCAGTTTCAGTTTCAGTTTATTTATTTGCCAGAAAAAAAAACATAAGTACAGACATTCATTCAGAATATTACAAAATTGTTAAATAAATTAAACGTAAAATAAAATAAAAGCAATAAAAGTTTTTTTTCTGGGGAGGAAGCTCTAATAGAAACCGTGGGGCTTATTGAAAAAGCTCCCTCCCTAAGCTAAGACTAAATATAAAGAATAAAATACAGCGAGATCATCTTGAAATTATTAATTAGGATAA
>JAOBBB020154010.1:0-12441 GCA_025331005.2 Zoanthus gigantus
CACTCGTTCGTTTTATGATACTTAACGACTCGTGAATAAAAACCGTACGCGCGCACTTTCCATGAAGTATTCTCTATTTATAACATAAAGTGTTCGCAACATTTCTAGAGTATTTTATGTACGACTAATTGTTAGTAACACTATTGTTTTTTACTGCCTTTCCACGCATGTTGATTTTAGCTACCCACACGAGACTGAAAAGGTTGAATTACCTCGAAGAAGATTCGGGACCGGTAGCGTGCACTTGGCCTCCATCACTTTAATTCCCGCCAAAAAAAACCCGCCGCTGTTTCTTTGCCTTTTGTTATTAACTAGAAAAAAGAAATACGAAAGACACTTTATCCAACCTTTTCAGATATCGACAGTATGTTAATAGGGTCAAACGGAAAAAAGCAGAGAATTATCAACTTGCAGGGAATCGTTAAGCTTTCTATAGAAGGGAAATATTTGGATGCTAGAATAGCAAAATTTTGGATTCCAAAACTCCCTCAAATTTCTCAAGCTTTTAAAATATTCTTTAAGAATGTTACTGGATAGCTTTTACGGTTAACATTTACTCAGTAGATTGGGAAAAGATAGCACTAAGACACTGACATTGCAAAACTTCCAGGTTAAAATTCCGTATAAGCCTGAATTTTTTCCCCGTCTTACTTCTCTTTTGCACTTAATTAAACAACGTGTGCGGATGACAGGCAAGTTGTTTCAAAAGTTACTGCTAAGAATCGACACGATCACAAAAATGTGTAGTAACTGAACTGTTTGGAAAAAATGAAGTTTGGAATGAAAATTTCGGAGGTCAATGTCACTAAGGGATGAAATCCACCGAACTGAAGCTGAATAAATTTCAAATATGCCCTTTGATTTTAGTCAGTTGGTTTAAGCTAACCGCTGCATAGGGCAGAATGACTGGACATTTGACATCACACGCTACTTTTGCATTAAATTTGCATGATATTTAGTGTTCTAATTAACGACCCGTTTGGCCGTTTATAAGCAAAATGTTGTCAAATTCGGTAAATTCAAGCTTTTGCATACAAAAAATCGGTTCACAAAACAGCCGCTGGAAACCCTTCAATAGAATATATTGATAGCCCCATGTGTCTACTTCATGATTTGACAAATTTTGAAGGGCTGTAATAAGATTTGCATGGCCCAAAATTCGTCTGAATAAAACACGGTTTTCAGACAGCTTTTGTATGGAAGGTGCCAGTCTACCGTGCGGGGAGGCCTGGGTTCAATTGCTGGTCGGAGCAACACTCAGGGCTTTCAAGTTTTGAATCTAGTTGAAAAAAATGCTGCTTTACGTACACATCTGCAAATGGTTAGACCTTTGCTTCCTTTTGTATAAAAACGTTGAATAAACCTTAATGCCGGTTTTTCAGAGACTTTATTTTTTCATTTCATTTTTCATTCAGTTATTTTATTATTTAGTCTCAAGTTTGAAAGATCATATAAAAAGATGTTTTTTAAGAAATTCAAACACTAAATTCTTAATACGTTGCAGCAAGTCTGTGCAGTCTTATGTAAACCAAAATATAGGAATTCAAAAGAATGAAATGATAAATGGTTAGGTGGAGAACCACCTTTGATGTGAAACTATGACAAAACGAATATTTCATAACTGTTGCAGTGTTTGCCAGATATACTGCAGCGATCAAGGAGGTTTACGAGTAGTAACAGAAAACACCCAATGAAGAAATTCCAGTCTTCCTCCGAGATGCATTTAAAGGATACAGGTATATTTAATCGCTTGTAAGCCTTAAAGGAAACCTCGGTTGTTCAATAATATTTATCTCAAATAAGAGCTTTCTTTGGCTTGTGTTTACATCAGCTGCTCAAATTGATAATCTCTGTATATAGTTCACGCCAAGCGATTTGTTTTGCGGGCCGCCATCTTGAAATGTGACGTGTGCGTTGGAGCGTAAGATTCCGAGCCTGGCACTGCAACGCAGAAAATTTAATGATCTAAACAAATCGCTTAGCGTGAACTATGTACAGAGAATTATCAAATTTGAGCTGCTGGTGTAGACACAAGTTGAGGAAAATTCTTATTCGAGATTAATGTTGTTGGACAGCCGAGGTTTCCTTTAAAGGATTTCAAATGACAACTTCAATCATAAATAACATAACTAACAGGTGAAAAATAGATGAATTTACTATGTTAAATGAGATAAACGCTCAAGCTTAAGGCGCTCATTATATAAACTTTTTGTGTAATTTTTAAGCAAGGGAGGGCTTATATATTCGGTTGGGACGCTCATTCGATAGAAGGAGTTCGTATGATTTTCGCTCTAATTCAATGGAAAAAAACTAAGCAGCCTTTAAACAACTAGTCCCTAAAGAACAATCACACAAGAGAGTGTTCGCACAGGCGACCATTTTATCTGCAAAGAAATTCAAATCTTAAGCAAATTCATTCATTACCTTCAAATTAAGCAAAAATGACAAAACATTTTTCTACATGAGCGACGGCATAGCTCAGTGAGAGTTCAATCAGAGTTCTTAGACTTAGTAGATTTTAATTGCATTATCATTGGCTTTTATGAATGACGGGGAGGAAGGCTTATTACAGCTCTGGATTTTTATAGCTGGCGATTATTTGAAAAAAATATGGTAAACTTTGTATGACTCTTTGTGTTTGTTTTACTTTGTTTTATAAGTGTATTTTTTCAAAAACAATCTTATTCTTATAACAGGTGTCAATGACAAAGCAAGAATCGAAAATGAACGATCACCAGATGCAAACAATACGGACGAGTTTGCTAAAGCATTCTCCACCCCTGACTTGCGTTGGCATTCGAAAGTCAAACGCCATGCCTCGCTTACATCTGCACTGTCTAACAAAGCCTCCCGCGTCAAGTCAAAGCTGACGACTTCCTTCTTCAAGAAAGGTGAGCTTAATCTTTTTTTTTTTTTTTGATTGAATCGTTTCAAAACATATTTCTTGGTTACATTGTTTGTCTTTGTTTTAACAGTAACACTTAAACTAAAAAACGTAGTTTAATTAGTGGCGTTTAAAGCTTTGAAACAACTCACTAAATCAAACAGGACAGTTTTTAGTTGTGGACTAACAATTCGTCTGCATAAATGCGAGACGCAGCAAATAGACGAAATAAACGCCTTGTAACCAATAAAACAAATATTTTAGTAACAATACGAAGTGTTAAGAAGGGAGTGAAAAAGCAAAAGAAAGGTTGTTGACGGGTCAAAAAAGAAATGCTTACCAATTTCAGTGTTTGATGGTTTTTTTCGTATTATTATTTTTTTTTTTATTTTCTTTTCGAGCATCGTTTTGTGTCTATATTTTGTTTGGTCTCGCTGCTCTTTAAAAGTGCTCTTAGAATTTTGTTTTTAGTTCGAAGGTCGATGATATGATCTTTCTAAAATCCAAAATATTTTATGAATCTTCGTGTTCAAATTAACACTGTCTTTTTTTCAAGTGTTGATCTTTGTCAAATGATTTTTTTTATCTGTTTTCTTTATCGGTTTAGGAAAGAAAATTGACACAAGAAACCAAGAGGATTTCATGAGTAAAACTACGATCTTTTCTGGGTATTTACTTCGAAAGAAAGGAAGTGTTTGGAAGAGGCGTTGGTGTGTAGTTAAAGAGCACAGTTTCTTCTGTTACAAAGACTTCGATATTGGAGTCTCTGAACTGGAATTTCAACTGGAAGGCTGCAGTGTGAATTGTTTGGAGGAGTTCGTGGCAGAAAGGTCATTTACATTTAGTATTAGATTCCAGAATGAAGTTGTCGTTCTAGCAGCTGAGAATGACGCAGAATTGGAAGAATGGATTATGGTCCTTAAGACAGAATGTGCTTCCAACGAGTCTTCCTATAGTAAGTATATCGTTGACCAAAGGGCTATGTCTTGAACTGTCTAGCTTCTCATTACATTTATTAGGGCAATAATAAAATATTTTTTATCCATCTTCAAATCTGTGCCGATCACAGGGACCTTCCCCATTCAGTCTCAGAATAATGGAAGTTTGGAAAAACCTAATCGTGATAATTTTGCTTTTGCACGCCGGTTTCAGTCACACTTGTTTTTCATTGTAGACTGTATGCGTAATGTAGACATTACCGCAGTCATCCCCGCAGGTTCAGCTCTGTACAAGGCCTTATGCTCAAATCGTCAGCCACTAAACCGACTTACAGGTGTGATGATTAAAATTTAATGTTGAACAGTTAAAAATTACGCATTAGCTACTCGTCGGCAAATTCATAAAACATCAAGCTGCAGGCATTGTCTTTTTATTCTTTTTGTTTTGAAATTTGATTGTGAGAGCAAAATCAAAATTTTTGATGGTTATGAACATTGTCCATGCCAATGATTTAGATTATAAAATGCTAGCTTATTCAAAAACATTACCTTCCTTTTTGCAAAAAGAGGACTGTCCTGTGTGGATTTATGTAATTGTTTTGGTTAAAACAAAAGTTACTACATTTTTTAATTTTTGTTATTTCAAAAACGAGTTGTCTCATCATGCATCAGTTTATAGCAATATTCTTTAATAAGGTTATGAATTGATCTTCGATCGATACTTAGCACATGACTTAAACACGAAAAAAAATCTCGGAAGAAGAACTTCCGGCCTCCAACCGGGATTCGAATCAATGACAGCAACTCATGCGGGCCAACTCAATGCACTTCACCCAAGACTAGTACTAAAAATAGGAACAGGGAATTGGGGAACGGAAAAACCAGAAAAGAGGCATCAGGAACTGAAAAAAGAGGAATCTCTAATAGCAGGAGGCGATAAAAAGAGGAATCTCAAAAAGCAGGAACGATGAAAGAAGGATTCTTTAAAAGCAGGAACGATTAAATGGGTGAAAATAATAAAAGGTCCCTTCCCTGTTTCCTTCCTAATCCTGCGCGCTCATTCTTCCATGCCCTTCTCTCGCGCGCAATCCATTTCTTCCGTTTTTCCCGCATCTTTTCGTTGCCACCTTTTCGTTCTCCCTTGGCGCTTGTTTCGCAGGCTAAGTTATTTTTCATCTGTTAGTTTGTTATTTCCATTTCTTTATGTTCGTTACGAATCAAACCTTGTAACATATTGCAGAGCAAATTGTTTTAAAACCATAATTCACAAAAACAGTTTGCATAGTGACCAGTTGAACATTGCGCAGCACTGTCCTGTAAAATAGTATTGCCTGTCATTTTAGAACAAACAAATATAGAAACAAATATAGAATTAGGTTTTTAATTATAGCATTACATCGCATGACGTAGTTATGGGCAATAAAATGGTTAGTTCCTTTTATATGTACAATTATTAAAAAATAAATTACACTGTCTGATAAGAATTAATTAATTTGAGTGAGTATTGCCAATATGTGTACATATTTTTGTTTTTCATTCCTTTATCGTTCCTGCTTTTAGAGATTCCTGCTTTTAGAGAATCATCCTTTCATCGTTTCTGCTTTTAGAGATTTCTCTTTTTACCATTCCTGCTTTTAGAGATTCCTGCTTTTAGAGAGTCATCCTTTAATTGTTCCTGCTTTTAGAGAGTCATCCTTTAATCGTTCCTGCTTTTAGAGATTTCTGATTTTGGAGATTCCTCTTTTTATCGTTCCTGTTTGTAGAGATTTCTCTTTTTATCATTCCTGCTTTTAGAGATTCCTGCTTTTAGAGATTCCTGCTTTTAGATATTACTATTTTTATCGTTCATTCTTGTAGAGATTCCAGTTTTTATCATTCCTGCTTTTTGAGATTCTTGCTTCTTTTATTGTTTTTGCTTTTTGCTTTCCTCGATTCCCGTTCCCCGATCTACGCTTATACTTTTTATACAAGTTTACCCTTCACTCAACATTTTGTTGTGTCGAGGCGAATTATTTTCCTTTGCGATTAAATTGCACTAACCTTAAACAACTTGGGAAATTAAGTCTCGTTAAGTTGATAATTGTAAGGCCATACATTAGAAACTTGTTTATTCATTCATAATCTTTGTTCTACACCAAGCTCTGTTAAATTCCTGTTTACCTAAAAACAGGATGATTCTAAAAGACAAAATATAATCAGACAAGTAATATAAGATACAGTTCTTGTAAGCTTTTAAGAAAGGAACTTGAAGATATGTGATTGAATAAAAGATAAGATTCAAAGTAGACAATCAAAATACGGCCATCCCTTACTAAAAAAACAAACTTACTGTTTCTGGGAAAATAAAGACAAAAATAACTGTAAAACTGAAGGAAAAGGCAGAGATGGCAGCTCATATTTTATGATTATTTATAGAATATTTTTGTGAAATATTTGAGTATTTGCATGGCAGTTTACGAATTTTTAATATTTCCTATTTTCCGTTTTATGTTTCTATGAAGTACTGAGTGTTAATAACGGCCGATAAATTAAATGGAGTGCATTTGAGCTAAACCTATAATATACTTTGCTTCAAAATTGAATCGAACAGACGCGCAGTGCGAAGTGGACATAAAGATACAAGTATGATTTCCTAAAGGTTCCATTACCAATTAACCATCCATTTCTGAAGGTGTTTAAAAAAAGTTTTAGTAATAAGTTAATAAAAATTAACGGCACATATTACCATTTCCCTATAACGTATTGTCTGTTGTAAAATTTTCTCGCATTGTACCGGTTTGATTTTAAAATTCTGAAAGAGATTTAAAAAAGTACCGACAATGGTAATTAAATTGCACGTGAGTGGAGTGCAATTTTTTAGGTACTCTACTGACACTGAGTAATTTATTTTTATAAAAAGCACGCGCTTTGGCAAGATTTCAAAATTCATCAAGCCCGAGTTTGATTTGAAGTCAAAAACGTGATTTAAGACCAAGCCTGAGCGGCCGAAGTTCAACTACCGTTTACTTATTTCCTCTTTGAAATCACATTTTATCTACTAAATACTAAGTGCAGCTTATATTTTGTTCTTCTCGTCCATTTATTTCTTTTTCATTTTTTCGATTTTGCATTTTACTGCGTTGTAGTTGTCAGTGTAGCGTCCGAGTCTGGATTACACAGCTTGATTTCGATATGAATCGTATTTATTTGTTGCAAACAATTCGATCTGAAAGCATACATTAAAAATACATTTCAAACTAGTTCTTATTACGTACTTAGCTGTAAATCGTTCTTGTTCAACAGTTGAAAATGACATGTAATTTTGTAATTTACTTCTATGACATATCCAAATCAAGCAACTCTTATCAGTCTTTTTCCGGCAATTTTTACGTTGATTTCTTCTGTAATTCAGTAACAATCCAACTTTATACAGGTTAGCAATAATTTACAAATATCTGGTCAGCAGTGAATATCAGTCTAAATATCTATCTGTTCCTTGAGCTTTATCGTGTTCGATTCTCTTTATGCGTGGGTTTTTATTTCAGTCAACAATTACATAAGTTATTAAATGTTAATCAAAACTATCAGTTATTAATCAAGTTAATTAATCGACAGATAAAACACAGCAAACATTACATCAAGGTTATTTTAAACAAAACAGTATAAAAGTAACACTGTATATCAGTATTTTCCTTGGTTGTGGTTGGTTGTTGTAGCCCTTTCTGAGTTGTGATTGGTTGTCCAAAAAAGTTCGATTACACCAGTGATTTGAAAATAGAAGTAAATAATGCTGAAATCATGCTACTGTAATTAAACCAACTAAATTGTTGGAATCAGAGGTAATTTTTCATTTATATTGTTAAATAAAACACTTTAATTCTATCTTCACATTGGAATTTAACCTGATACTTTAACCGTTTTTCGCAGTTGCAGACGGTAATTCTCCCAAAGTTATGAGTAGTTCAACTGCTGTTCCCTGTCAGGGGAGTGTTGAACTTAAGACTCCCAACACTGATGATTCCAAAGAAACATCCAGGGCAGTGTGCGCAAACAGTGGTTGTCCAAGTTTACCTTCGCAGAACCTCAAAGTTAAACAAGGGCTGTCTACAGTATCTTCAAGGGGTAAAAAAGCCATTTTCAGCTCAATTACAAACAGGCTAGGCCACAAGTCAAAAGCCAAACCCGTAAACCTGACTGATAACACAGCGGCCAAGCAGCAACAGAGAAAGGCACAAAGCGTTGAGGATGACTTTGTGATTGTACCGAGCGAGTTTACCGCTGACCAACAAGTTTCACCTGGTGAGTCTAAAGTGTAGCGCTTTTTTACCTTGTTCAAACAAACAGCGATTTTGTTATCTGCGTCTTCTTATACCATCTCTCCTTCATATTCATGACTGTTAAAGGCTTAAAGCTTAATATTTCTGATGTTCGAAATTGACGACGCCCAATGTAGATATTTAAAACCGCGGTTATTTAAAGTTAAGCTCGGATTTTCGTCATTAATGTCCCGTGTATTTCTTATGGAAGATTTAGATACGTTACGAAAGGCTGTGAAGAACTTACCCTTTGGTAAACCCTGAATATGTTCCTTTTCGGCAGATGGTGATGACGGGCAAATTATAGCTTGATTGACCTGGTTCAACATTTGGATAGCTTTCAATTAATACCATGATGGAATAACGGGTGGATGGGGTGAGGGTATATAGAGGATCTTGATTATTAAACTCACCGTCCCCATGCAGGTTTGGCGATTTGAATATTCGGTCATATATTCCTCGTGTATTACTTTCTTTTAATACTAAGCGCTGTATTTTATCACTATATAAGTTAATAATGATTCGAAATATTAAAGGGAACCTCGGCTGTCCAATAATATCAATCTCAAATAAGAGTTTACCTCAATTTGTGTTTACATCAGCAGCTCAAATTTGATAATTCTCTGTATATAGCTCACGCCAAGCGATTTGTGCAAGGCAGCTTTCTCTAGCTCCTTCTTGAGTGTTGTAAATGCATCCAGGGCCTTTTCATCTAAAGGAAACTTGGTAGCTTGTGATAAAGGTTGCATTTTGTCGGAGAAATTGGGTATCCACTTTGCATAGTATGCAAACATCCCGAGGACTCTTTTGAGGGATCAAGGATTCTCTGGAGGAGGAAACTCTTTGAGCGGGCGGAGTCTTTCTTGATCTGGGAACTTTATTACATTTTCATCATGCTCATTTTGGTCATGCCCTGCCACAGTGATATTATCTAGGTAAGGAAACGTATCCTTCAGACCTTCCTTTTCTACGAACCTGTCCATTGCTCTTAGGAAAACAGCAACACCATTTGTGACTCCAAAGGGGTGCGGCAGAATTGGTATTAAAGTCTCCCATTGACCTCAAAACCAGTATATTTCCGGTCATCATCTTTGATTGGCACTTGATGGTAAGCACTTTTGAGATCAAATGTGGAAAAGACCTTGTGCAAAGCTAAACTGTTGACAATGTCGTTGATGCGGGGCAGGGTGTATGCATCCAACTCAGTGTATAGGTTAACACTAAACAATAGATTGAATATATCTGCATAAATGATTACTAGGGATACCTGAGAATTCTTGACCCAAGCCTTAATTTGCGTGAGATTGCTAATTATCAAAAATTCAGTAAAACAATTTTGTTGCTAAATGACCAATTCTAAAACAAGTATTTACCAAAAACACCTACCACCACTAAAGAACTTCCCCTCCTGAAACTCTTCAAGCCCGAGCTCTTCCAACCCCACCCCTGCAAGTCTGATGTTATGTGCATCTAGCTGTGGTTTCACTGAGCTCAGTTCAGTTGCCCACAGCCTGCACAACGGTCATCCGAACCTTCGCAAGAACACGACCACTGCTGTTTGTTTGGCCCAAAGACTTTGCACCTCAACCATCTAAAATATGACGTAAGAAAGTAATATAACAACTATCAAGTTAATGGTTTTCAGTTTGATTTCAAAGAAACAAAAGTCTCAGTTTACAAAACCAATAATATAGCCAACAAAAACCTAAATTTGTCATTGTCTTTTTTGTAGTTTCAAAAATATGCATGGACCTGTAGCAACGGAATTAATGTAAAAAACACGAGTCACGAGTTATGTAACAAGTAACGTATTTATTTCTACCTTGTAGGTCTAAGGCCATTCGATTAATACTTCTACTGTGGAAGTATTTAGAAACTATTTATTCTAAGTTTGGCCTTCTGAGATATCCACATTTCTCCATGAAGTTCAATAATTTTGTCGGAATTCAATTTTCATACCTTGAACTAAGTTATACTGTAAAAATATACGTAAATTGTTTTGTCATATTCAAATTACAAAATATTTTCGCGTTTCAAAACAGAAAACTAATCTTATTCTATCATGCAAAAAATTCTCTAGGCGAAAATTTTAGCAAGCAAATTTAAATTTGGTGTCTTCACCGTCACGTTCCACCCAGTTCTAGCAATATATACTGACTACTGTGCAAATACTTTCATTGCATTTTTTTAAAGCAAAAATCATCTATTTGTCAGACACGTTACCTCTCCAGTAGCCACACATCTTACAATGTTACTAGCAATTTTGGAAATTTCCATAGCAAGTGAATTGAGAATAGCCCAATCTACAAAGCCTCCATATTGCACTTCGTACTCTTAGAACTCAATTGGCACACCTTCGGCTTCGCTATATTTGTAAGATACAAACTGATCACAGGATGCCCACACTTGGAGTTTGGGAAACTAACATTAAAGTCACGTGACGAGCTATATAAATCAGAAAAACCCTAGCGCCTAAAAAGGGACATAAATGCTACGAGCCGATAGGAGCGCTGCAACACTAAACTTGTCTTTGGGGAGCCCTGTATGTTATATGCCGTGTAAAATTTCGATTTTGTATCTACTATGTCTTTCATTCTGTGAGCATTAATTTCCGGAGCAAGCAGTCAGTATGATCAGCGTTATTGATGTACGTACGTGACGTGCTGCATACACACAGCTAGCTCACGTGGGACGAGACACTAATCTTGGCTTTTGGGAACCCTGTGTGTTATATGCTATGAAAAATCTTGATTTTGTACAACGCCATACTTGTTTTCTAACTTAAGATAACAGGACTTCCCAAGGTGGGGAAATCAAGAAATAACTCGACTTTTTTCGACTTTTCTGAAAAATGCGAAAACCTGAAAAAACTCAAGAGATTTCTGAATTTAACTTTTTCGCGATTAGCGCAAATATGAAAAAACTCAAGAAAATCGACGTGACTGCTTAAATTGGACAAACTTGAAAATACCCTTGCACTTTTGAAAACAAGTGCTACTTTTTTTAAGATTTATTGCACAACTAGAAAATCCGAAAAAACTCAAGTTATTTTGCGTTTTCTGGTGGTTCAAAAAGTGAAAAACTGAATTTTGGGCTTTTTGTGTTTTCTGAATTCAGAATTTTGCAAAAAAGTGGAATTGCCGGAACCTACCACTGATTCTATCCAGTACCAATTTCACATACATTTCCTTAGAAAAATTTTGATTGTATATTCGCTAACATTTTTTAAGAACTTAACGTTGAGACTTTAAACCGTGCCTTCTAACTAATTTTAACCTGCTCTTTTCGTTTCTGAAATCATTTTGTCATATATAATTATTTTAAGGTGAATATGGTGACGTGTCCGCTAACTGCAAAGGACCTATTACCGTTGTCATTATCAAAACTTCCTATAATACCTCATCTTTATAACCATAATCAGCTTATCACACAATCAGTATTACTACATCGTATTCTGTTTCCCGTTCTTAGGAAAGTAAAGTCCCGTTAGCTATTAAAAACTCCAAGGAACTTTTGAGAGGCGATTCTACAATGTTTAAGACAACCTGCTTGTACCTTGGCTGTGCATTGGGTGTTCTTGTTCTGTTTGGCTTAATCTGGGAGTTTTACCTTTTGTGGAGTTCTAGACGATGGAGCAAATACATGAACAACAGTAAGCATAGTTTTTGTCATTCTGTAATTTGTCGGGCTACATTGGTTACAGAATGGAGCTAAAACAAGAAAAGAAAAGAAAAAGATTGGGTTATTAGATTCCATGACCATGTTGCATTTGCTCTAACATACTAGCTACCATGCAGTAAGTAATAAATGATAATAATCAATAATAATATAGTTTGGGGAGCCCTGTTCACACCAAATATCGAAAGGACAAAAATGTTGACTTTGAAATCAAGGCGGTACAGAAAAAAAGATACTACTACTACTACTACTACTACTACTACTACTACTACTACTACTACTACTACTACTACTAATAATAATAATGAAATAATTAAAGCTAATATCTCATGGCAATATAATAATGATGATGATGAATATAATGATAATAGTTCTTATTGTTATAGTCAAAGAAACGATAGTGCGATATTTTTTACATAAAACTTCATTATATGTATAATTTGATGTCACAATAATAACAATAATAACAATAATAACAATAATAACAATAATAACAATATTAACAATAATAATATTTAATTTTTACATTGCGCACTTTAAATAGAAATGATCAAATGCGCATTACATGCAAGTATTTAAATCCGAAAACATAATGTAATTTATTCTAAGTTTATTACTGATAAAAATTTAATAATAATAATAATAT
>JAOBBB020154106.1:0-21509 GCA_025331005.2 Zoanthus gigantus
CTATAAGCTAAATTACTTGTGATAATACATATATTTACAATAGTAAAATTTATAAACTTAAGAAAGTATCTAATAATATGGTAATTTAATATTATCATTTTATCCAGATGTTTTTCGTTTGCATAGTGCATAATGAATGTTTTTTTTAAACCTTTTTGTTTTTACGCGTGGCATAACGAACGAACGCGTTCTTTTACTATTTTTCCTCGGTGGTAATAAAAAAGCTAGCTAATGCTTGCCATCGCTCTCTACAATTTGTTTAAACAGGGTTCTACAGAGTTCTATTTGCTTAGTACAGTGAAATCTTGTATGTAGATCACCGAGTTCTTTGATTTATTCTTATATTCAAAGGGTGATAGCGGTCCACCAGGAATGGCAGGACTTAGGGGACCACAGGTTTGTTTATTATTTTAATAAGCATGGATAACTAAACAGGGGCGTTGCCAGGGGTAGTTCCAGGGGTTCCGGAAAACCCCCCTCCCTCTCATACCTCGCCATTATTCTTGCTGGTATAATTTTATAACATGCACATTTTAGTCTTTAAAACAATAAATCATTGAAAAATGTTTTTTTTTTGCCTCCTTGTATCGCTTTTTAACTTGAAACGGAAGGAAGCGATTCTTCACTGTGTCAATTTTTAGAGCGGCCTCACCGCGATATTTATCACTAACCAAACAGCTTTTGGCAATTTGGAACTCACCCCCCCAACCAACCCCCCATCCCTCTTAAAAATGCTGGCTGCGCCGTTGCTAAACATGTACATCAGACTTATAAAGATATTGATAACGACACCAACAGTAAGAGTAGAAAGTAACGATCATGATATAAAGAATGGCAGCGACGAAAAAGATACAGCAAGAATAACAATATGATAATAATTTAATGATTTAATAGATTTAATGGAGCCGAAACCAATTGTAGAATTGCACACAATTTAGGCATACTGCTGATGAACAGTAACTGTTTTGCTATTGTTTTCAGCGGCATTATAGCTATGTCTGTTCAGATATCTATAAAAATGTACGAACACCAATGTAATCTTGATCCCAGATGGTTTCTGTTTTCTGCCCACGCGGGCGAGACACACATGCATCTGGTAAAATCTAATTCTATCTGATTCCAAACTGCTAGCCCCGAGGTCCTTGTTGTTGCATTAGCGCGCGGTTTTTGAGTTTTGATTAGAAAATGTGCCAGTCAGCTGTGGAGAGCTTTCGTGCTCACTTTCAAGTCTACCGACATTTCCTCTCCTAAAGTTCCACGCATGCGCAGTTAATTAATGTGCCAGAAATCTGGCGTGCTTCGAAATTGGATTTTACCAGATGTCTTTCAACTTGAAGAGCGCGAGGATAGTTGGGAACGAGATTAACACCAATGAATTAATAATTGAATTTTCACTCGAAAGCCTGCTTCTTTCACACTTAAATATAACATGGTATCCACGGTAACATATAAAAACCGCTTCTTTTGAAGCAGCGCCTTTGACATCGGCGCCTTTGTCAAATTCATTGGTGTTTACATGATAAATAGAATATTACATGGCTGCTTAAAGATACCAAATTCCTTTTCTCGTGTTAAAGCTTCGTATCTCTGCGCGGCCGTGTAATATTCTCTATTTACCAACCTTGTAAGCCTGCGCTTATCTCCGGTTTCTGTTCTGTGCGTAACTCCCCCTCAGCGGGAGACACTAATCCATCGTAGTTTAGCCTTCGGAACAACTTGGCACTCCATTGTACAGCCGAGGCATCTTAAACAAGTCGGGTAAAGTGTCTTGTTCAAGAACAACACAGAGTTGTCTGGTCGAGGTTCCATTTAACGCGCCTATATTTCGAGTCATTCGAAACTGGTTGTTATTTTTATTGCTCGGTCAACTGAAACAAATCGGGTAGTGTCTTGCTCAAGGACATAACACATTGGTCACTAAATCGGATTGACGTCATCACCTATGATCGGACTTCCTCTTAGGACGTGCCATAAACCAAAATGGCGGAAGTTTTTTTAAACTTTAAAGTACCATAGAAAGCGATTTGACCAAAATCAAATATTTTTTTTGCAGAAGTAATTCAAATTGTATTAAAGCTAAAATACGAGCTTTCGGCCATGTTTGTTACTGATACTATTTCGTGCACAACATCAGATTTGTCATAAGTCAAAAATATCACAATTTTTGGAACGAGTAGCTGTGTTTTATTGAGAATTGAAACGATTGTTTGTAGTCAGTCTAATTTTGAACTTGTTATGGTGATGAATCCTTACCAAGAGATCAACGAGATTCCTTGTTTCGCATAATATGGAAGCATAGTTGTTATTTATGGCAAAATCTTGAAGACAATTTAGAAGTTGAGAAGAAGTGATCTAACTTTTGCTCATGAATTAGCTGACGTATACCGCCAATGACGAATAAACTGTGGCAACTTTGTTTTTTTCTTTTTAGGGTGAGCCTGGCAATCCAGGCGGAACAGGGATACCAGGCCCTGAGGGTCCAGAGGTTAGATTTTTTTTATACTTAGGTCTTTCTGTACTAAATTATACTGGTATAATGCGTGAGCCTCCACCAATAAGAGCGCCGCAAATTCTATAATCACCTGATTAACTTCACTAATAGAGGATATTTTGATAATGGAAATGAGACCACGTCTCGTTTTCTTATTGGCTTAATAAAATTGTTTTACTTTAGTACATAAAAAATAGTGTAGTTTTAAGCGGATAAAAGTCGTTAATTCCTCGTGGGCAAGACACTAATCCATCGCTAAATCCCAGCAGAAGTCATTACTCTATTTAGCGATCTCATGTTAAACGCAAATTAGATTTAGAATTTTTTAATATCTTCTTTTGCAAGTAAGCTTAAGTACTGCAGACACGTTTCTATCTAGGCATCCGTAGCCCCTAAGATAAATATTAGGTAACTATAGACGTATTTCTATCTAGGTATCGAGTAGCCCGTAAGCTAAGACATAACACTTAGTACTAGGTAATTGTAGACACATTTCTACCTAGTTATCCATAGCCCTTGCGCTTAGTACTAAGTAATTGTAGACACATTTCCATCTAGGTATCCGTAGCCCTTAAGCTAAGTACTAAGTAATTGTAGACACATTTCTATCTAGGTATCCGTAGCCCTTACACTTAGTACTAGGTAATTGTAGACACATTTCTATCTAGGTATCCGTAGCCCTTAAGCTAAGTACTAGGTAATTGTAGACACATTTCTTATCTAGGTATCCGTAGCCCTTACGCTTAGTACTATGTAATTGTAGACACATTTCTATCTAGGTATCCGTAGCCCTTAAGCTAAGTACTAGGTAATTGTAGACACATTTCTATCTAGGTATCCGTAGCCCTTACGCTTAGTACTAGGTAATTGTAGACACATTTCTATGTAGTTATCCGTAGCCCTTACGCTTAGTACTAAGTAATCGTAGGCACATTTCTATCTAGGTATCCGTAGCCCTTACGCTTAGTACTAAGTAATTGTAGACACATTTCTATCTAGTTATCCGTAGCCCTTAAGGTGCCTTTTAACTTGCAACCAACGTGACGGAAAACCATGCTTATGGTTCTTAGCGGTCTACATGTAATTTTGTTCATATTATAGTATACTTGAAATTTGTCTTAAACAAGAAACCGCACTATAAAAGTGTTAGGTCCATCCACATCTGACACCTTTCAAAATCCAAATTTTGAACCAAGATGGTCGTTAAGCTTCTCTCTGAGCGATAACAATAAAGAAATCCATTGGACTACTAAAATAAATCAAGTTTAGGTTTTAACTGCTAAAAACTAAAAATTCGCAATAATTTCTTATATATATCATGTTTCATAATATTTACTTCAGTTTGTAACATGCAGAAATGATTTTAGTTTTAAGGTCTCGATTTTGAAATTGCAGCATTATGTTAAAGTCCACTGATATCGTTTTCGGTTTTCCTGTCTGCTATGTTTTTTTACTTTGCAAGATATAGACTCTAATTGGGTTTGAAAGTTCTAAATTTCGAGTAGATTCAGAAAAAAATGGGTTGTGATATTCTAACAAATTTGAATAAAAGAGAGAGGTTAGATAAATGTGATGTTCGGAGGTTGACTGATAACTGAAGGTGACGATCGCCTGGCACAGACCCTATTATAGCGCGGTTTCGTGTTTAAAAAGCTTTTAAAAACAAGTTAGCTTGTTTATCACACTTAATGTGGGCCAATCCCGCAGTAAATACGAAATCACTCTACTTTGCATTAAAGTTGCTCCAACATGTTTATGCTGCTCATGTATTTGCTGCATGATGGCGATACTAAAGATGCCAATAATAAGGCCATACACAATTATTGTTGTTGATGCTCGTTGATTCGTTTTTTCCCTCAAACGCAGGGAATCAAAGGGGATCCCGGAGAAGACGGACAACCTGGACGAAATGGAGATGATGTAAGACATGCATCTGTTGTTTTCTGCTCTTTAGCTTTTCTCCTTCTTTTCATAGTCTATCCGTCCATCTGTCTGCTTTACCAAGCATCCCTTTTTTCTACAGTCCATCTTCTATACGTGGTACACGTGGTATATCAGAATTATGTTTGTCGTCATATCTTTTCTTTTCTAAAAGGTTAATGGACTCTCAACCTAGTATTAATAAAGAACTTACTAACATATACTCATGGTTGCATGCATGTTACTAAAATTCAGCAAATGAAATTTTATTATTTTTTTCAATCAAATTCAGAGAACTTGTTGAAAAATTTAATATTTTTTCTTGATGATTCGCCAAGTTTGATCGCTTGAAACGATGTAAATCTGCGCCAAAATACTCAGTAAACGCTTTAGTGCATTTATCATGGTTCATGCTTTGTAACTATCCAATCACATCGCAGATAAAATCTTAGTAATAATCATGAAATAATATGTAAATTTAGGTGCCTTGTTGTGTTTTTGGTTTTCTACACAAATCGATTCTTTAAAATTATCCACCTTTTTTATTTGCAAACAGCTGTATTTATGTAAAATCATGTAACTACTCTCTCTCATAATATTAAAATCTAATAAAAAATATATATATAATAAAAGCAATTGCTGCCTAATGCTGTTTTAAAAAGTAGACTTTAAAATTCGCCGTTCAACGGCATCATCAGAGATAAGAATGTTAAGCATAAAAATGACATTTATATATAAAAATAAAAAGGTCCCTAGGTATAAAAGAGAGTGTGATAAAACGGAGAACAGAGGCTTTCACACTGTCCTCTATTCTTCGTTTCATCACACTCTCTTTTATAACCTAGGGACCTTTATATATATATTTGAACGAAGTGGGTAAAGGCCTTGAAAGTCAGCTCACTTATCGGCGCCTTCAAGAGTACTCAAACATCGGCTGTGTTAGACGTTGCAAAACTAGTTGGAATCCCGAGCTGAAACAAGATGGAGATGGTTTTATGCCACAAGAATTTTTATTATTTAAATTCTATGGACCGAAATTTTAAAATGAATTATTTTGAAAAAACATTTAATTAGTTTTTACCATAGATTTAAGTCTCGCTTGGGCACTCAATTTAGGGCAAAACAATTAGCTCTTGTACACGTAGAAACGAGCACGTAACAATTAACTTAATAGAAACGTAACACAGTTCTAATTAGCTCAAAAGGCAATATAAGCCAGGGCTAATGTGTAAATAATTGAGTGTAACTTTGAACGGCCCTGAAGAAGCCAAGGGCGAAACCGGTCGGCCAATAAAAATTCTTGTGGCATAAAACCATCTCCATCTTGTTTCAGCTCGGGATTCCAACTAGTTTTGCACCGGCTCGTCTAACACAGCCGATGTTTGAGTACTCCTGAAGGCGCCGATAAGTGAGCTGACTTTCAACGCCTCTACCCACTTCGTTCAAATTATATATATATATATATATATATACATAACTATATAGGTATTATATATACATAAGTATATAAGTATTTAAGTATTTAATATATCACATTCGGACATGAAACCGAGGGACGTGGGTTCGATTCCCGCTCGAGGCATAACATTTTTTCTGAAGTTTTTCCGTTATTACAAGTCACCATTTACACACATATATACATACATATATCAGAGATGATATCAATTCCGATTCGATTATTCCACTAAAAACATACCGATACCGCCCAGAAAAAGCTATATTTGAAACGGCGTGATCGAGAAAGTAGAAAGTGTCATCAAACGAATGAGATGGAAAGCATTTTTCTTCGACCGCAACGAACAAGATAACAACGATACAGTAAATAACGATAATTTTGGTTTTAAATCAAGAAAATGCCCACCGCAGAACAGCGAACTAGACAAGTTTGAAGCAGATTTTCTCGACATGGTACACAACATAAAGTTTAGAAACATCAACAACAAATTCCAGAACAAACTCATCGAAGGCATCAGCAAAATCAAGAAATCGACAAAAGCCTTCATTCCCGCGAACAAGACTTCAAACTTTTACAAGCTCGACAAGACGCAGCACAAACTCCTGAGGGACAGCATCACAACCACCTACAAGAAAGCTAGCACAGACGCCACCAACATCATTAACCCTGAAGCAAAATCTATCGCCCAACATCGACAGCCGCACAGAACAAATCGCAAAACGACAAGTTTTTATTACCCTAAAAGACCACAGAGTGGCCAACCAGCCTACAATGCCGCCTCATGAATCCCGCAAAAAGTGAACTCGGAAACGTCAGTAAACAAATTCTCGACAATATCAACTCGAAAATGATCAGAAAAAAGACAAAGTTCAACCAGTGGAAAAACATATCAGATGTAACTAATTGGTTCACCAACGTATCCGACGAGCAAAAGCATTCGTTCGCCTCGTTCGACATCAACAGTTTTTACTTATCCATCACAGAATCTCTTCTTTCTAAAGCAATTTCATTCGCCGACAATTATACAACAATCAGCGACAAAGACATCGACATAATTATATGCACTGCCGCAAAGCACTTTTATTTGACGAGACTGCCTTGACCAAGAAAAACCATAGTAACATGTTCGACGTAACTAAGGATTTATCGATTTGACGTGAGACTAAATACATATTTTATATGGTTTACGTAACGTTTAAAAGTTAGGAAGTTACTCAAAAGGAAATTATGGGTGGTGTTATTTCTGTTTTCTTGGTTAAGTGTCGCTCGCGACGTGATAAATTTTAATTCAGCAGTCTGAACAGAAACATGTCGCATTCGTCGAAAACAAGTCCGTTGTCGTGAACCAAGCAGAATACCTCGAATTGAACTTGAGCGATTGTTTAGAAAAAGCAGAAAATTAAGGCGAACTGTTCGATGTGCTATTACAAAAAATTTTCCGAAGTCATCACGCATCCATAGTTATGTACGTGTTTTGGAGCTGAATGAGATTATTAAATAAGATATTTACTTCAGTTGCAGCAAAAAACAAAAATCAAAGCGAAGCCGAAGTTTGGTTTCCAGAAATAGCAAACAGAAATTTAAGAAAATGTCAAGTATAAAAGATTTTATCACATGTGCATACGAGAGAAGAAAATATTACGAGTTGTTACTTTCAGGAGAGGTTAAAACCAATCCTGGGCCGACTGTTGTAAATCCTACGAAAACGATTTCCGCTCCATACAGTCAAAGCAATGCAGAAGTATTTGGTGTCAGAAATGCTGGCCGGCAGTGTGTTGCTGTGTCATTGACAGCTCTTATTTACATCTCCAGGAAATCAATTTCTTCTATGACAGACCTTGCGCAAACCATGAATGTTGGTAATTAACAATTAGACCTCGAGGACGAATGGACTACGAGTCAATAGTAGTCCATAAGGCCGAGAGGTCTAATTGTTTTAGTATAAACCTACTTATCGGTCAAAAAGGATGAACAAATTAAAATATCGTTGAAATCCTCTGATATTATAACAAAACGGGCTCATTACTATTTTGATCCGCCATCTTTATCTACTAGTAGGCTGTCACAAATGGACCTCTAGTAGAGTAGCCAATCAGAATGCAGGATGCATGTTAGACCGTTAGTAGGTTTATACTAATGACTTATATTCAACATTGTCAAAATCAGCCAGAGAAACATTTTTGTTATTGACAGATTTACCAGCTATGGTCAGCTTGCTGGAAATAAATTATGAGCTGAGTTACAGTGAAAGCTATAGTGGTGTTTTGAATAGACAATCGTGTGCCATTGCTGACTATCCTTATGTTATGTCACTTGGCGCTACTTTTCATTCTTTGCTACAAGAAAATCATGATGAATTAATTTTAAGTGTTTGTAGTTATGCGGCTGCAGTATTTATAGTACACAACGGTGTATACAAAGTCTTTGATTCCCATAGTAAAGATTTGTTAGGGCAAACAGACCAATTAAGTACTTATACATTAATAGAAATTGAATCACTCAATGAATTAGTGCAGTATTTTCAAGAGTTGCATAAACAAACATCCAATTTCGAGCTTAGAGGTATAAAAGTTTTTAATAGGCAAATTGACGATAGCAGTGCTGGTGTAAATACCGACAGTGTTTCAGATGTTATTAACAATCCATACTCATATGATGAGTGCTTTGTTTTAGCTATAGTTATCAGAGATTATTTTCAATTGTATTTGATCTCAATAGACAACAAATAAATACGGTTCCACATTGACCAACCGTCTCAAACTCGTCACTTACATTCAAAGCCATCTATTACAATATGAATAACCAACAAAATTTAGTTGTAACCTGATAGTGCAGGCTGCAACTGAAGTTATACCAACTACAGATCATACCTTGTTGCGAACTCCAATACAAAAGAAGTTCATTGTGGCCAAAGGTTCGGATTTAAGGCTGTCAGGCCTCAGTTGAGAGAACTTCATAACAACAAGTTAAGTTCTCAATTCTAACCGTTTAAGGTCTGAGTTCTTCTCTCAACTGACCGGCGGCCTTAAATCTCAACCTGTGGCCACAATGTAAAACAACTAGTCTTTTTTAAACACATTGAATATTATTTTTAAGTCTTATGAAAGAATCAGTTTTCCTCCGACTACACAATAACCAAAAATAAAAAACAATGAAAATGTTTCATAACTGATCATGCAGAAAATTAGTCCAGGAGCATATGTCGGAAAAAAAAAGTCCCGTGCGACTTTCAGGCTGGAAGCAAACTACTAACGTAAACAAGTAAAGGGATCCTCAGAGAACATGAAAAATGTTGGTGGCACTTTTGTAACCCGCACCGAGTGGTATTACGGGACATTTTAAAAAGGGGTATGCTTTCCCAGCATGGAAACGAGGCTCTGAAACAAAAATGGCTATATCTCGGTGCCGTTTTCACATATTTTCACCAAATTTGCAGAATATGTGTAATTCATCAATTGAAACGGAATTTCGTCATATTTGTTACTTAAAAAAAGTGACGTGACGGTACTAGCATGGAAATGAGGCTCTAAATAAAAACTATTATAGATCTTCGCCATTTCAACAAAATATCACCAAATTTTGCAGAAGATACATGAAATTCGTCAAATCAACGAATACATCAAGTTAATACTCTGTACTTAATACCCTGTGCAAGTCACATGATAAGAATTGCATGGAAACGAGGCTCTAGATTAAATCCGCTCTAACTCTACACCGGTTGAACAAAAGTGCATCGAACTTATTGACATTATTGAATACAGCAAGTTTGAACCGTCGACACAAAGAAAAGCACAAGTTGATGCTACAATTAGACTTGGCACCAGTGAGAAATTTGACCACAATAGCATAACTTACGTTGTAGTTAACAATGGATGCATTTGCATTGTTAATCCTAGGTTACATTTGAAACTGCCTTGACTGTTAACCTGTTCAATACATCGAAATTATAACTGATATAATTATATACAGA
Source organism: Zoanthus gigantus (assembly GCA_025331005.2). NCBI lineage: Eukaryota > Metazoa > Cnidaria > Anthozoa > Zoantharia > Zoanthidae > Zoanthus > Zoanthus gigantus. The sequence continues at coordinate 9,838 of JAOBBB020154106.1, forward strand.
GTCAAGCGTACTGGTAGTTACATACTATGCTTCGTTTTTTGCTTTTGTTTGCACTGTAAACCTGTTGGTCTACCAAGGAATCGTAACTAAATATAACTTGATTGCTTGATTGAAATGCTTAATGTTCTTCATCTTCACTTTCATACTCATCTTCAGGATGATTAGCACATGGGTCTTGGCTATCAGCACAAGCACACAGGTCAGTACAGTTGAGCCCAGATCTTCTGCAGTTACACCTGTTCGTAGAACAGCGACTTGTCTTGCAGCCACACCGAACCAGCTCAATGACTGCATTCGGAGCAGGTGCTAAGGAAGTCATCACCGGCATCCACTGGTCATCTTTTAGTTTCCAGCCGTACTCTTGCGGTGACGGAAGGTCTGGGAAGGGAACAGTGTCAAGGTTCCATACCAGTGTTTGGTAGTTTGCCCGCATAATGGCCAGTCTGAGGGCTGCTTGCGTTGGGGGTAGTTTCTCAGACTGGGCTTGCTTCTTTCGGAACAGTGACCACCTTAGCTCTTTGACTGTCATAATCGCTGTCTTTGGGGCGAACAGCCTACACACGATCTTCTTAATAGCATCCATTGTGTCTACTGATGGTTGCTTTCTTGTTCCGAGTTTAGCAAGTGCATCGATGGTCACTTCATCGGCATCCATAAAGATCTTCCACCAGCTCAGTTTCCCCTTGTTGGCAAAGCTGCCAGTTATATCAGCACCACTGATAGCATGAAGAACGGGTAATGCTGCAAGCTTAGATTGGCCAAGGGTCTATGCAATGGGCTGTAACTTAATTCGCCTACGCCGCTCTCCTGTCCCGGTGACAAAGTGAACGTCTCTGCAGAGTTCAGGATACCTTCTCAACAAGAGGACAAATTCATCTTTATCTGGAAAGAAAACATTGATTTATGTAGTTCCGTATGTGGCGGCGTCAACGGTATGCAGTATGAGTTTTGTACCCGCTTCAGCCCCATCAATGTGAGTGGTAAAGTGACACTGAATAAGCATTCTGGCTTGTTTTATTTAAAGTGCATCTAACACTAAACATTTTTTTGCTGAAATTAAGTGGGGTAATTTACCATAAAATGTTTTTGATTTGGTTAAAACCTCGATTTTCTGTGTCCCGTTGAAATCCAGTTTGGAATGAATTATTGCAAGAAACTCGTGAAGTTACAAGATTTGCCAAGATTCCAAAGGTCAAGATCAAGGTCACACCCTAACCCCTCCCCCCTCGGAAAAAATTTCCCCAACCATCCCCTTCCATGGAATAAAATTTCCCAAGAAAAAAAAATGAGATCTGATTTTGAGATTTTTGGAAAAACCTTGGCCGACGCGAAAATTCCCCAGGTGAGGAAAAGTGGAATAAAAGTTTGAGATTTGGTAGAAATGCGTAGATCATAGATCTCTAAAATGGGTGTAGAATTAAGTAAGGAATTTTACAAAATTCTCGATTATGAATATGAACTTGAAAATAGGGAAATAATAGAACTCGATCATCTGAAACTTGAAGAATTAAAATACTTTGCAAAAAAGAATCGTATACAAGGAATCACCAGTATGCGAAAACATGAACTCATTGAGGCTTTACGAGATAAAGGTGTGAAAATAACAAATAATGATTTGGGAGATTGTAGAGCGGATATATACGCCAAAAGACATAAACTAAAATGTAAATTCAATTGGTAAGAAAAACACTATATTTTGTTTCCCACTCCAGGAAACAAAATTTTCATAAAAGTAGAATAAAGAATCCAAAATCTAGATATGAGGGTAACATGATGGAAAATTTTAAAGTAAAAGAGTTGAAAGCCACAGCCAAAGCGTTAGGTGTTACTAACTGCAACACAAAATCTGACCTCATTTTAGTTTTAGGTGATATAGAACTTCGATACCGCATCAACCTTTTCGAATATGAATTCATCACAAGAGTAAGAGATGTTCCAATACGAAACCCTCTTACAAGAAAGTTTTTTCGTGAAATGCGAAGAGAGATAGAGTTATGGGTTGGAAGAATGAGTGGTTAGCCAGTGCCAAACCAACTCACAATGGATTATATTTTGGAGTTGTATGGAGAAACTATGCTTTTCGCTGAAAAGCATCATGAAGATATGATCTCAAATGCTACAGATAGAATATTAGATGAACAATTTCAGTTATTAGAACTAAGTATAGCTATTCAGCTATTAAAAATGAATAAAGGATTTAAATATAAAAGTTACAATGGTAAAAAATGCCGTCAAAAAAGTGTGAACATATGAAAAATAAGTATATCTGCGTAGAATGTATAGTCTCACTATTATGAGAACACAAAAAGAAAAAGTATACTTGCAGAGAATGTAAAGGTTTACAAATATGTATACACTACAAAAATAAGTCGATGTGTAGAGACTATGGAGGGCCACAAATATGTGAACATTACAGACAAAGGTATTTTTGCGTGGACTGTAGAGGGAAAGCGAAAGTATAGATGTAAAGAGAGTAAGGAAACATAAAAGTTCTTTTGCTACCTGCTTCAGGTAGTAAATACATAAAAAAGTTGAGATTAAGTAGACATTGGTAAATCTTAGATCTCTGAAAAAAAAAACATATGGATGCAGAAAAACTTGAGGATTTTGAAGATGAAAATAAAATAATAGTTAGGTCAACTAGATCTTAAAGAATTAAAATACTTCGCAAAAAGAATCGTGTAAAAGGATGGGGAAGGAGGGAAAAACCTGAACTCATTAATGTTTTACGAGATAAAGATGTAGTAATATCAACCTATGATTTAAGTTTTTGTAGAGGGGAGTTTAAAAAGAAAGAATTTAAACTTAAATTAAAAAAACGTTTTGCCTGGAATGTGGAGGGAAACCGAATACATTTCACATTCAACGAAATATGAACCAAGCTGTAGCCGCTGCAGCTAACACCACTATTATTATATTGATTTCATGTTGTGCATGTGTTCTCTTCTCAGTCTTAGGAATAGTCTTATCAAGACTTTCAATATTAATAGTATCACCAACTTTTCGTAACATGTGTTGAACAGCATGAGGTAGCTTAACTTTACTAACCCCAATATTATGTCTAATACCAACATCCACAGTTTCATCAGAATTCTTATCTGAGTTCACTCCTAGTTTCATATCAGTAGTGGCACTATTTAACTTGTTGTTATATCCAACCGTGGATTCTGTGTTGATAACCATCCTTGAAGACATCAACCACGTCCCTGGAGATATAGCCAAGTCAAGTTTAACCTTAGCTTCCTGAACAGCAAGTTGGGTTGTTTCACAGCGTCTTCCATGAGCACTAAGAACTCACGTCTAACCTCTTGCACGCTGCCAGAGTGTCCAAGTATTGAGCTGTCAGTTGCAATCTCGGCAGGAGTAGGCCTCGCCACACTCGGTAGTGAGTATGCAATTTGAAACCCTTCAACTTTATCAAGGGTCTGATATTCTTCAGTAGTTCCAAATGGCCAAATGCCTTTGACACCCCATAAGTTTTACTTCGCAAGTTCGAAGCAAATGGGAAATTTCTTCCTGTTTTCATCTAAAAAGGTACCTTCAAAGTAGTCCTCTCAAGGGGGGAGTTACCCTTGGTGAATGTATAAGTTAAAGGTTCTTCAACAATGACTTTTTCCCAGTAGAAGACAGAATCAAGTGGAACGAATATTTCCTCAGCTGACATTGTTTTGGTTTTATGAATAAAGAAATAGTTGCCTTTAATCTAGTTCTTATAATTTACAATTTCACTTCTTTCTTGCTGCTTAGGTAGTATGCTTAGACGTGCTTAGAGATCTTCTAAGTTTATCTCAGGAGGTTTCTCAGGTGTGCTCAAGACCTCTTGAAATGTGTTATCTTTTTGTTGAAGACGAACATGCTTAGTTAGATCAAATGTAACGCTAGCAAGTGTTACGATTCGTCCTCCCTTCAAAGCTAGATAACCTTCGATGGTATTCAAGTCACGAACAAGCAACCTGTTATTTCTCCAAGTGTTGTAGAGTTTTTCAGAATCATCTACAGAAACAAAGTATGCTGTGGTTTTTGAAACCGCTTGAATACCCGAGTCAATCAACTCGTCTATGAGTTGTTGCCCCATGACCGCTTGATATCTAACGTAGTACTTTTTAACATCTTTCTCTGATAGATTGTGCACAACTCCCAAACTCATATTCACACCGAGGAATTCCTTAGTATTTCCAATTTGCGAGAATAGCGAGGGACTCTCGCTTGGCTGAGATATCTTCATTATTGGCAGGGGTTGGATCTTCTTTTTTCGGTAGAGTCTTAACGTAATCATTAATGAGTGATTCTGCCATGGTTATGTTTATGATTATGTAAACTTTAAATTTGTATGGGAGGAACTTCCAAATAACAATGGAATGGATACCTAAGGCAAAAACGTATCCTCGAATACCTTTCCGACTTCAGAAGCTCTGTAAACTTTTTACGCGTGTTAGCGTCCATGTCGCCACCATAATCTTCGAAGAGTCTTTGTCCCTATTTGTGATTGGTTATGGAAGGCAACTACAGAAGCGACATTTTCACGAAAAGGTTTTGCTATGGAAATTAGTTGCTGCGTTAATACCCAGACGGATAAGCCTTCATGTCTCCCAGAGAATGCGAGGTTGATACACTTGTTCGAGCGTTTCTTCAAATCTTTTGACATGGCACAATCATCTAAAATGATTAGAGTGTTAGTGCCTGAAAACAACTCCACGCAGGTATGAAGAAGATCATTGATCTCATCATAGTTACTCGCGTCGGGTGATGCTACAATCATATTCTTATCATTATCTGCATATCAACCCTTGATATGTTTTGTTCTTCGCGTAAGTGGGACATATTAAAACATTATATTGGAAAACGTGTTTGAAAGGTCCGCGGAGTTGCTCTATTAAACACTGTGTTTTCCCACAATTTGTCGGACCTGTGATGATGCATGCAATGGAAGGGTGTTTTATATCTGAGTTCTTGCATCCTTTGATTTTTAATGTGTTGTTACTTTTAAATTAATGATCATTTCCTGTAACGGGAAATAAGTTTAGAAATCAAGTATGATTCTCATCTCATTAACGTTCCAGATTTCTTCTCGACCATCTGGAATCTTTCAAATGATTACTAAAGGGCAGCGACGCTGATTGATCTCTTCTTTTGCTATTGCTATCGGATCGAATCTATCTGTCCATATGAGTGTAGAAAACTTACCAAGTTGCAGTTGTCTAGCTCGATAAGACAACACACGAACGTATTCGTAAGGAGTAATGGTTGCATCTGTAACACGTTCCTCAGACATGATTACCACATTAAAAATTATCCAAATTTTTATTTCACTTTTTCTAATATATGATTCACTTCAGCTTTGAGTTCATGACTTCCATGAAAGCGTCAGCTACAACATACATGTGGAAAGTCATCTTTCCTGAGTCACCAACTTTCCTTTCGATTTCAAGCTTGACTCAATCACGAGTGTTGTTCAAGGTAAGTCCACCTCCATGAACGTCATTGTCTGGATAGGTTCTCAGGTCAATCCACAACGCATATTCATTGCTAGTATAGAACTCCTTTTCCTTCATTGAACCTAATCCTCCCATACGGTTTTTGATATTCTCCCATGCGTCAGATGGAACCATACCTTTGGAAAAGATTCGGTTGGGAACACCATCCACGTTGATGGAAATTGAATTGATGTTTGGGTTGACAAATTTTTCAGAGTCTCTTGTTCCAGCTGTGTGTGCTTCAGTGAAAAGACACAGGATTCCAGTTCCAAGTTTGTGATGATGTAATTTGGAGCTTTTGTAACGTCTGAGTAGATGACAATGTCTTCCACGGGGGCGAACGTTAACTCACACATAAGATGATTCGGTAAAGCTTTTGGGTAGAAGACTCCATGATCATTCAGAACTGGATGGTCCAGAGGTGTGCGATACTTTGTGTTATGAATAGAAGCGAGAGCTACCTCTCAAGCATCTGAGGTGACTTTGTCTCCAGCATTTGTTCTGAGCTTTCTCATGCTGGGTGATACCTTGCTTGAGTCTGTCTTCCCTTTCTTCCTTGGTAAGGAAAAGGTCGTTCTATGTTTTGAGGAGATCATAACGTTTAGTATTCTGTATAACCTCACCACCGAATTTAACCTTGATGTCTGTCACCAAGTTTCGTCCAACGTTATTCACGAGCGTGTTTGTTCGCATGACCTATCTCATTCAGATTGAAAGGGAGTCCACCACTTCCTGGAACGATGACTTTACCCTCTGAGAGTTTAGGGATATTCACATACAAAGTCTCACCAGGATTGACAGAGGATGGGGTTAGTGTAATCCGGTTGAGAGTGGCTTCAGCTTTCAAACCGTAAGCTTCTCTCGGAAGTCTTTTCGGATTTAACACATCTGAAATAAACTGTAACATAATAATGGTTTAGAGTAGAAAACATGTTAGCTTTAAAATACTTAGGGAGAAATGGAGTGGATAAAGATGATGCGAAGAGATGGCTTGAAACAACCATTGTGGCAGATTTATCTACCACCTCCGAAATTCGTTCCTAGATATCACTGGATCGAGGATAGACCCAACCACGTTCATCAGGCAGATTTACTGTTTGTCACTCATGATACTATAGAGCAAAAGACTTACAAATATATCTTGGTGGTGGTGGATGTTGCTGCAAGGTACGTTTACGCTGAAGCCTTACCGAACAAATACGCAGCAAGCGTTGCCAAAGCTTTTCAAAGAATATATTCTAGAAGGCTTACATATCCTAAGACGTTGATGGTAGATTCACGTAAAGAGTTCAAGGGTGCAGTGAATAAACTCATGAAAGAGCATGATGTTCATATCCAACGAGGCGTGCCTAAAAACCATGAGCACAAACCTTTGTGGAAAGAGCAAATAAAACTTTGGGTGAAAGATTTTATAGTCATCAGTATGCACAACTAATGCTGAAAGGGGTTGGAACTTGGAAGAGAAGATTACAAGAAGTTATACAAGCGATTAATAGTGAATCTAGACGTATCCTTGCAAATGAAACTCCTACTGAAGCTGTGGATGACGCTAAAGTTAACGTTAAAGACACTACATACAAACGTCTAGTAGGGTTAGATGAAGAGAGGTTACCTCCAAGGATTAAGGTGAGTTATCTTTACAATCCTGGACAACATGAGGGTGAAAGACGTCGTGCAACAGACCCCATATGGAGTACTAAAGTGTTTGACATAGGTAGAATTATTGTCAGTCCTGATCAACCTGTGTTGTACTATCTATCTCCGTTGAAAAACTTAAAGACATCTAGACGTAATTTTGTCAGAGAAAAACTTCAGGTTGTTCCTGTGGATACAGAACTACCTCCAGACCATGTCTTGTAATGACCATGTGCGTACGTATGAATACCATCTTCACATATGACGCGTTTGTCATCCTTATTTGATATAGCCAATTTGTTAACAGTCTCTGTGTACATCTCATGTAGATGTGATCGGATCACATTCATATTCCGCATTTGCTCCTCATTCTCGAGAACACACCTTTTGTAATCGTCATGATGGATAGTCTTCTTCACAACACTCCTCTTAATGCCCTTGCATTTCTTAATCTCTTGACCATCATCCATTAATTCGATATAGTTTTTAGCATTCGCACCGGAGAATTCTATTATTTGCCTGCCACCAGTCTCATCCTTAAATTTACCAATAACCTTCTTATTGATTTCAGTGTAAAGAGGATGATCTTTCGGGTAATTACTCGTATCAAATAAATCTTCTATGTCAGCTTTAATATCTTCATAGACATCATCAGTCGTAATCTCGAGAACTAAACTGTCTGTATCTGTCATCAGAAGCTCGACGTTATCACCCCACTTTTCTTTTATGTAACCGTAAAGCATTATGTACATATGAAGTCTGGCGAGTTCGAGTATACATGGACCAACTGGGTAAGGTCTATCAAATTTGATCTTGGTCTTTCTCATATGAGCAAGCGATATAAGGTCTTCTCATCGATAATGGTGAAACCAGCAAAGTTTGGTTTACAGGCCCTCCTCTTAGCTTGTTTGTCATTCGTAACGTCTATCTTAACGTCTACATGCTTTCTAAGATTTTCAATCGTTTTCCCAAAGACTGCATTATTCGCCAATTTGTAGAAAGCTTTTTCAAACTCATTTTCAGCTTGTGAACGCATGCGTGTATTCATTTTCCTTCTTTTTACCATCCTTGCCTATGTATTTACCTACGATAATCTTTTTGGAGATGGAAATATATTTTTCTGAACTAGTTGCAATACATGTAACCTCTTCCGGGGTGGAGGCTAGAGCCCTGATAAAAAGATGAGCGTCATATCCTGATAGATTATGAGAGAACATAGGGATGAATAATGGCATTTTTAGTGAAAGATTACACGTGTTGTGTGCTGCACCTCTGTATTTACCAGTGAAGTGATCATGATCTAGAACTTTATCACCATTGAGCTCACCTTTGCAGATCCAATACTGTGTAGCGGTATGATATTCTTCGGGTTCAATACCATCAAAGTCTTTGTTAAAGTCTACGGTGTTCCATATTCTTTTGATGTTAGATTCTAACATATCACTGAATGCGTTTGCAACATCAACAGATTCGGATTCAGCTGTGTATTGATGAAGTTTAGGTTTGAAAAAATTTACAATCCGTTGATTTGAAGATCATAGCAAATCCAGATGGTATATGTTGCTGATACTTCTCCGTGTAACTCTTCGTATCATCATACAAACGATCTGAACGTCTCTCTCTAAAAAAGGATTCAAAATAAAAACAACCTACAATGGTTGCCATAAGTTGCTTGTGAAAATTCTTAAATGCATAGTATGGAGGTTTCCCATCTTTACCCTCTGGCATGACAATCCTAACTGCATCATGATCAGAGCATAACTCGAGATGCTCCTTCAAATCCTCTATTGTTTTACGAGGTTTAAAACATCTGTAACAAATCGCTCATGCTTGTTTAAATTTAGTGACGAGTGATCAGAACGCTCTACTCATATTTTTAATTATAACGTAATGATTAGTCTCTGCATTTGAATATAGTAGTAAGTTAATTATCTTAATATTAGGATCAAGAATTTTGTCACTAATTCTCTGTATGGAATACTTATCATCCTCATCATTTACAGTATCATCATATCCATACACGTTAATTGCGTAACCTGGATTATTATTTTCAAACTTTTTAGAAGCTTTTACTTGGTCAGCAGGGAATTCTATACCCTGCCAATTTAGCTTCTTCATGTTCCTTTTCAACTTGTCGTTATCCCTATTTGCAACTTTCCCATTCCTAGGAAATATCGCTTCAGTGACTGACTTCGGGAAGCATTTATCATCATAGTTGTTGATTCGTTGGAAAGTGGCAACATTGATGTCATAGGATTCCACTCGATCAAACGTCCATCCGGAACCATGCTCCTGATAAGTAGCAACCTGCTCCAGTAGATTCTCTTTGATGGCTTCGTAATCCTCAGAGGTAAAATTACCTGCATGTATTTCCATCATATTAGTATGGAAGTCTTTGAGGGCAAATTCAACCATTCCAGTTGTAAGGTTCGATCTGGAGAATCCCATCCTCAAAATTTGATCACACTTGATTGACCTCTTTTGCTGTTCGAAGAAATTAAGGACTCTGGGTTTGATATCATTTAAGAATGTCTCTTGATCAAACCCAGCTCGTCCTTTGATACTATAGTTTTTATAGTACCCTTTCCTATATGCGTGTACGGTTCAATCCCTATAAATCCTCTTCTTCTGCAACAGTGGAGGCGTGACTATCTTGTGTAAGAGCTTTGAAATGTTCAGATTTCCTGTCACGCAATCAATGTTTGGTTTTACCGACGTAGAAAGAATCACAGTTCCAACAACTAGCTTTGTATATTATTTTACACCTTTTAGAACGGCTAAAGCTATGTTTGTATGGAAAGAAAGACTTAACCCTGCAAGTGTTTTGAAAAATAACCTAAGATTGACAAATCCATAAAACTTGCTACCACAAAATTTAACACTACGCGCAAGAGCTTCGCCCTGGAAACCTAGGAAAGGCAAGACTAGGATTACATCTTTCTATGGAACAGTGGCAGCAGGATCAGCAGATCTCTTCTTTTGTCTGTTCAAATGTCTTCTTTTCTTTTTTATGATGCTACAAAATCTCGGGCTCAGTAAGGTAAAAAGGTAATAATCTCTGTCTTTAGGGCAGTTAAAACTAATCAGCTGCAAGCAAATCGATTAAAGTAACTTTCATAAATTTGTAAGTTTCATACCATTTCCGTAAAATTGTTTTACCAACTCTTCATTAGCAGCTCATTGTGAAGGCTCCCTGTAAGTCCCGATATCAGGATTTATATATGTAAAAAAGTAATAAAAGGACTATAGCATATTCAATTTTTAGTGTGATATAGCGTGATATAAGCAAGTTATGAAATTTTAATTTTGTTGCTGTCAGTTGGGCTACGTTGAATGAAATGTACTGGTATTAGACTTTCGATTTACTAGTGTATTTTACGCGCAAAGTTGTTGCGTCCATCAAAACAAAAATAAACAGTGAAGCAATTACTTTAATTAGTATGAGTCTGGAGTAAAAGATTGTCTAAAAAGAGCTCCTTTATCTACTAAATCGAACAGCAAACAAGAAGCGCGGTTTGAATCTCCTGAAAAGATTCGTCAAAAAAAGTAAACAAGTGCTATATGACCATCACAAGCAGTCAGATGCTAAACAAATGGCGTGTTCAAGCGAGAGTGGCGCTGAAATTTCCTCGGAGTCTGATGAAAGTTCTTTATTGGAAGAGGTTTTTTTATTTGATCTAACTTATGATTTAGAAAATCCTTTCCCGTGTGCCACTGAAGCTGAGTAAACAGCGCAAAAAAATGAAGAAAGAAAGTTTCCATTTAATACACTATTAAATCGAAAGTCTAGTACTAGTACATTTCATTCAAGTAGCCCCACAGTCAGCAACAAAATCAAAATTCCATAACTTGCTTATATCACTCTATATCACACTAAAAATTGAATATGCTATAGTTTATTTATTACTTTTTTACCTAAATATATCCTTATATCGGGGCTTACAGGGAGCCTTCATAATGAGCTGTGAATGAAAAATTGGTAAAATAATTTTACAGAAATCGTATGTGACTTACAAATTTATGAAAGTAACTTTAACCGATTTGCTTGCAGCTGCTTAGTATTAACTGCCCTTAAGACAAAGATTATTACCTTGTTAACTTACTGAGCCTGAGATATTGTAGCACCATTAAAAAGAAAAGAAATTTAGTGTTGAAAACGAAAAAATTGGTCGACTTCAACTTTTGAATTGAGCCGCGCGAAGAATCACAGCGCTCTTGTACCGAGGCCATACTCCTGCATCACACATTCAGCAACAGCGGACCACTCGTTTCCCCGCCCAACCTATCTCCGCCCTGCTTTCCCTTCTCTCCGATTCCCGCTTCTCTTCCTCCGAGCACACATACAATGTCATCTACGTAACGTTAATACAACTGCACATCTATATCTATGTAGAGCAGAAATTGGACGTTTCCCTTTAAAGATATCAATAGACAAACTAGCACTTAAATACTTCAATCATCTTATTCGTTTACCGGATGATTCTTTTGCAAAGCAATCATTATTTACCTCAAACATTTTATCTCAGAAAAATAAACCTAGTTATTTCTCGAGTTTACGAAACA
>JAOBBB020154107.1:0-12441 GCA_025331005.2 Zoanthus gigantus
AATAATGACGGAGATATCATCAAAAATATCACTAAAAGTAGCGAAAAACTGGCCTTAGGGTAGAGAGTGGCCTTAAGGAGTTTATCGTCAGTCTAACAATCGTTACAGACGGCATGATGCAATGTCTGTTTCTTTTACGAATTGATATATATTTTCTTCAATTATCTACCAAGTATTCTGCAATATTCAATCTTTAAAAAACCCTTTCGACTGCATTTCGGGTAGGGAAGAATGTGTGTACCAAGTAAAAATTAATTGTGGATTTTTGTGTTGACAAGTTTTTTAGTTGCTGCTTTTAAAATGTTTTAGCCATATCCTAAAATAATTAATAGTTACCTGAAACCGTGATTTTACTTTACCTGTACATTAAGGTGTGCCACTACTCTATCTCCGCTATCTTTTCTACTGTCTTTCATTATAGCATCGATGGGTCTTCCACCATGTAACAACTGGTTTAGCCTTTCAATTTCTTTATCACGAGCCTCAATCTGAAATAATGGTAACAAAATATCAGAAAAAGAAACAGGAGAGAAATTCTTGAGGTTTCACTGTACATAACTTGCTACTGATGCCAGGAATGTTAAAAAATAACGTTGAAACCACTCACTATTCTTAGATACCGTAAAACCTCAAAAACAAGCCCATGGGCTTCTTTTCTTTTTAAGGCTTTTGGATAAGTTTAATTGTTTTCAAAACTGGCTTGTTTTCGAGATGAACTTTTATTTTATTTTTATAGTTCTTATTTTCGAAATGATTGATGTAAATACATTATTGAATTTTTCAGAAATCATTTTCAATATTATAAAATTTGCTTTTATTGTTTACAGAACTATTAGAAGGAACATTAATTGTCAGTACATCAATTTTAGTTATTAAATTATCACGAAACCACTTACAGGCGAAAATCACACAAAAAAAGTAATTTCAGTAAATTGAACTGCACTGCCAATTCTATGTGTTTTCAAGATAAGAAGGTCGATATAACAATTAGGAAATTATAGGGGTCCCCAGTAAGCTCTTAGAAGCTTTCGTCTGTAAGGACCTAGATGACTCATCTCTGATACAGGACTTCTAGATCTATGTAAGAAACAGTGAAGCTTTCATGATGGCATATCAATAAAAGGCTTCTCTTATATTTTACTGAAACCTGGAAAAGAGGAATGGAAAAAAGACAAGTACTTGATGTTGCATTTATCGACTTTCAGAAGGCATGGTGAGATACAAATTAGAAGCCATGGGCATAACTAGAGATCTTTTGAATTGAATGATCAACTACTTATCAGGTAGGAGCCAGCTTGCTGAGGTAGATGGACATAGATGGACCAGGATTCTTCTACTATATAAATGATCTTCCTGAGGTAATAACTAATGGTAAAATGGTCGTGTATGCTGATGACATTGTTCTCTTTGTGGTTGGTAACAACGTTGAAGTAGTCATAGACAATTTTGACAAAGCTTTTTCAAACATCACTGTGTGGTGCAGGAACAAAAAAACTTGACTATACATCCTGGGAAATCAGAAGTTATGATTATGGCTCACAATACTCTTTGTGGCCCATTTAAGCCTGTTATGCCAGGAAATAAGGCTTTAGATTTTGTAACTGTAACTAGGTGGTTAGGTGTCGTAATTGACAATTATCATGGCACAGTCACATTGAATCAATTTACAAATCATTTAACCAGAAAGTAAATCAGCTAAAACGGCCTAAGTACTTTACAATCTATCTAATATTTAACTAGTACTATTCCTACTGTTACTTATTGCAATCTAGTTTGGGATCCATGCCACAGATGCTAAGATTATTTATAGCTTACATAATAATATTTATTACAAAGAAGCTATGACCTTAACTACACATGGGAATCCATAACTGTTACATATAACACAAAGTTATCAAGGTTTATGTATAAGGTACATAATTCTGAGTTACCAAATGATGCAATCATTCTTTTTGATAGCACTAGCACCATAATTTACGAAACAGCATTATGTTTGTTTACATATTTTTTTAATTTATATGTTCGTAGAATATTTTAGGGCATAGGGGGGCACTGGCATGGAATTTTATCCCTGATTTACAGATCATCAAATAAGTTTTAAAACTACATTCTGTGCCGAGTAGAAGAACGAATGGATAGTTGTGAAATTTTCAAGAGCAAAATCCATCATAATGCAAATCACAAAGAAAGACTACAAAACTCAAAGCACAAGTAATTCATCAATTCCAATCTGGAGTCAGTATGAAGTTGCAAATAAAAAAAATTAACCAAGGGCACCATGTCAACTTTAACTGGCTGTGGAACACAGCTAGGATCATATAATTATATTGACATCTGCAAAACAACTACTATGATGTTGTAAACTGGCATGTGGTCCAAATATTTCTAAAGTAATTTATATATATTTTGTATGTGCAGCTGGTAACGAAACACAGCCGACAATGAAACAGAAAGCAATAAAAAGAAGCCTACCACAACAAAGTGGCATATTGCACTCGTGAGTTAGCATCTTTTAAGACTGAATGAATCGATATGAGAAATAGAGATGATTCAAGCCCAGCCAGTGATTTAATGTTAATCAAACACTGATGCTGTTCGAGCGTATTTGTGAGGAAATCTATCCCAACAACAAGGAAGATTGACATGGTTAAAGTTATTGCATTTAAAATCCTATTTCTAAATGGTTATGTAAATATACTGCATCTTAATTATTGTTACAAGTCTTTTTTGTTGATTGCTAAGATTATAATGTTGGGGATGAAGTGCAATGTTATTCAGAAAACAGTAGCTTTAACCATATCAGTGTCTTCATCTCATGACGTGGTATTTAAGACTTTCATTGGAGTACTCAATGTTCTCCTCATGCCATCCTGTTTCATAAAGTGTGTAATGATTTTTCCCTCTGTAAGAAGCTGCATCAATTAACTGTATGCTACACAATTTTTTTTCTTTCTCCTAGGGCTGCAGGAATCAAATTGTCTGTCCCTTATTATTTATTGATTTAGTGTTAACGTAATGCACTAGTCAGTTGTTTCCCCCATCTCACGACCTCTGGGGATAGTGGGGAAATTACGCAAGACTTAAGCTAGAATTTTTCTCTGGGGTGTTGGGAAGTTACAGGATTTTCAGTCCACTGGCCTTCCCCCTGGGGGCATGTATGGGGAAAATATGGGAGAGTTCGTAGAGGCCTAGGGCTTGGAAGAAACAAGGAGCAACGGTAATGGGTATTCTCACATGTGCAGCAAAATCAATATGGCAACAGAAGTGAAAAAGGTAAGGATTTGCAGTTTTGTTCTTAAAATTTCGTGTTAATACTTCTGGCAGCTGGACTATTAAGCATTCAATCTTTATAAAAAAAGTCATTTTATATACCAGTTGCTTTATGACGTTTGAGACTTATTTGCATAAAAAATATTTAACGGATCAAAATGCATAACACACGAATGCATCAGCAACCAAATTGTCCCATCAGCAAGTCTTAACTGTCCAATCAGCAACAAGGTCAACCAAACAAAACAGCCTGTGCCCCATTGTCAGATGTGACTGTTAACTTTCTGTTTCTCAACTTCAACTAGTTCAGAAAACAAGCTAAAAAGCAATCCAACTGAAGAGAATCTAGTAATCTAGTGATTCGAAACCAGTACTGGAATTAGTGATACAAACAGCTACAATATAAACATAAAATCAATAATTATGGAAAACTGGCATATAATTTACAATCAACCATAACTCAACTTTATTTTCCCTAGACCACGTTAACGTCTCACAGAAAAGCACAGTCTCTCAAAGACATTCTCATATGAGCAAAACTTTAAAACAAACACAATGACATGCAAAACCTGTCTGGAGTATAAAATACTACTAAATAGAGAACAGCAAAATATAAACATATTCAAATTATGAGCAAAGTCACGTAGGCCCATCACCCATTTACTTATTACGGGTTGTATTAAAGTTCCTTGTTTCTGTTCATTTCTTTAAGTTTGTTTCGTTCCTTGTTTACTTGATACTTTATGTTTAATGGTACTGTAAAGTACTGTACATTTTGCAGTTTATCAACTGACCATTGGACTGTTACCAAAATGTCCATGTGATATTGCACCTGGAATTTTTACCATTTCCTTAATCAATTCCCTCTTCAACCAATTGCCTTTTGGGAGCAGAAATGTAGGGGAATTACATGTCTGTGTCAGCTCTAGTCCCCAGGGGAAATGCACCTAATTTCCAACATTAAAAATATAATTTCCCTACCCATCCCTTGGGGTCAGGGGGTGGGGGAAACAAATGACTAGTGCATAAACTTCCAACACAATGTTAACTGTATTGAAGTTATTTTGTTTAGGAAAAACAAAATTTTTTACGATGTAAATTACTATTTGTTTTACTAACACAAAGCTGCAATTCCAAATATTGGTAAATAATCAAACGATCATGATAATTTGAAATCTTTATAACTTTAATTATATACGGTAATTAGGATCACAAAATAATTCAAGGAAATTGTTTCATGTAAACAAAACTTTCATTTTCATAGTATCAATGAACACGATATTAGCTTTTATACAATTAAATAATATCAAATTAGAAAGAACCTTTCACTTTTTAAGTAACAGAATTGGAACAGAAAAACGTACTTTGTTTTGTTTAAATTGATAGGCAGGAGCTTAGCTACAGAGTAACAAAAATAAATATAAACCATAAACTTACCTGTCTTCGTAAGCTTTTATTTCTTCTCTCGGCAGCGTCCCTATTATCTTGTAACTTTGATATCTGTGACTGCAGTTCTTCTATTCTTGTGTCGGCAACACTTAAAAGATCGGCAACATATGGATCTTGCTCACTATCGGTAGGAGTAGTATGGTGCGCTGGCGAAACAGTTCTACCAATATCCATTCGTTGCCTTCGAAATGGAATTTGTTTTCGTCTTCCGCCCGGAGTCTCAACAACAGCATGCAAATTTTTCTCTTGCAGCTCTTGTATTCTCTCTGTCTTTGCCTTAGCATCTTTCTCCATTGCCTTAACCTTGTGCACGTACTGAGTATTTAGAAATTTGAGGTCTGCATTTTCATGTTCTATTTTTCGTAAGGACGCTTTTAAAACTTTGATACTTTCCTCTGTTTCTTCCCGTAATTTTATCAATTGCAAATGTAATTCATTGTTTTCCTTTACTAACTTTGCATTGTCGCTTCTATACGGTTCTACGTTATCCTCATGTAAAATTTTCTCTTTGTCTTGCTTATGAACTTGTTGTTTAAAATTCTTTAGGCTTTCGGTAGTGTGCACTAAATCACTGAACAATTTTTCCACGAGTGGCAACGACTCGATGCCAAGAGGTTGCCTGTAGCCAAGTTGATCCAAACGTTTTCTAAGGGTTGAAAACTTTCTCTCTGCCATGACTTACATTTATCTCTCTACCACATTTTTAAATATCAGCTGATCTAACAGAATATTCAGATACTTTCTGCAGTGAATTTCGATAACCGTTGGTGTTGTCACTGTTCGCGGTTCGACAAAAATTTTGAATTACGCATGCGCAACGTTTGAATTTCCCTCGTTTTGCAAAATAGTAAAGAGAATTTCTTTTTTCATCTCAAAAAAAAATCCGCAACCACGAACAGCGGTGAGAAAATTTTAATGATTCAATCTTACTGAATTTCAGGTGTCGCAACGGTGTTGCGATAGAAACAATTTTATTAATTTGTATGTTGTTTACGGTAGTGAAAAGAATTTTAAAGTAAGCAACCATCGTTCAATGTAAAATAATCCGCGTCTGCAATTGGTCAAATTTGATCACGTGATGAAAATCAAACAACTGAATACCGCATTTCCTCTAATACATGTCGGGGGCGTTTATTAACGTTTGAACAAACTTGTTGCGGCGTGTATTGGAGGGAGGCGTGTAAAAGTTCGCATGCAAGCCTTGACATGTACAGGGCAAATTTAAAACGGCAGTTGCTTGTATGAAGAATTAAATTACTGCAATGGCAGCAGGCTCATTCTAGAGGCAAATTTTGAAAGTCACATAAATTGGTTTAAATTATTTATTATTCATCAAAGAAGGCAATACTAGAGGATCGTAAACTTAGAAACTTAGGACTTAAAGTTCAACATCCTAATCATCTTCGTCGTTATCTTCATCGATAAGGTGAAAAGATTCTGCTGCTTCTTCCCTGTCTAATAGTAATACACTACTTTCTTGAAGCAGATATGGGCAACTTCTTGGAACTTAAAGTCATCGGGAAACGAAAACGGGAAGTTGGACTTGTTGTTCCAGCCCTATTTATCGCTCTTACAACAAAGAAATTAATAGCAATAACTCTCCATAAAGAATTAAAGATGAGGAAAGAAAAACTGCTACACTTCAACTTCAAATACGAGCAAAAGAGTGAGGACATCAGAAAGACACCATATTTTAATACAACAGTTAATTGTGAATCCAACAAATGAATATTGTAACACATGTATCTATAAGATCGTTTAACGTTTTATATTGTCTTATTCTCTTGCAATTAGTCTAATAAAACGCCGCTTTTGGAGGGAGGGCGTTTACCAGAGGGAGGCGTGTATTAGAGGGAGGCGTTTATTGTCATTTCTATGTAAATTGACCCGGCGTCTATTAGAGGGCGGCTTGTAATTGAGGCTAGGCGTGTATTAGAGGAAATACGGTATGGATGGTTAAACATGAGATATTGAATCGCAATTTCCAAGCCTTCTTGGCGTCAAGACATGCACGGCCTTTACAGCTTCACCAAACTTCCATTGCGCTACAGAGAAAGAAAACCCGAGTTTACCTAGCCATGGAGTTTCTTTTTGTTTTTAAATTGATGATGTTGAAACATGTTATACCACAAAATTTAAGCCGCGACTTCTTAAGAGTTTTAAGGTCTTTTTTAAGTAGTTTCGAATATGCATGGCACTTGACTGCAACAAGCGAAAGAGAGTATATTTAACCTGAAAACTTTTTACAATACGCTAATTCACTGTCTCATGATCGCTCCGAGGGAATGAAAGTACGACCAAATGTTAACACATGCATAATAAAGCGGAGAAACCTTAAGTTGCAAGCATATTTCTGCTCTGTCAGTGGATAGATCATTTAAATAATAAAAACAAAGACTAACAAAAAAATAAGGTTTATGAAGAATGAAATGACCAAGTTTGTTTACATGATGCTGTCATTTTAGCGAGAATCGTGTCGTATAGCATTCGGAGAACATAGGAAGCAACTGTCACGCTAATCATGGCTTACAATGTCCGATCAATTGCTTTTGGAGCAAAACATACAACCTTTAGTCTTGGACTACTACTTACACTGAACCAATATTCGCTCGCGGAATTCGTCCTTGGACGCGGGAGGAAGCGTCCGCCCGCGTTCAAGGACGCATCCGCCCGCGGGTAGTCCCCGAGGAATTTCCGCGGATTGCCCGCGGGCAAATGCACCAATGTTTCTATACGGTACTGTATGTTTCATTTATACTTTCATTATAATTTATATTTGATTTTTTTTTCATAATTACTAGTTTCTGTGTCTTATTTTTACTTTCGTAATTATTTCTATGTTTTATTGTTACTTTCATATTCATTTGCTTATTAATGTTCTTCACAGACAGGAGATATAATAAAGGTTATAAGAAAAAACGATGATGGTTCCTGGTTTGGTGAATTCAACGACCGTACAGGACATTTTCCCTTTAACTATGTCAGTGCTCTGCCGAGTGATGGCTCACAGTGGAATGGTTTATGAGAACTTGATGGAGGAAGTCAATCTAGATGACTATATAGTTAAGTCGACTGTGGGGAACGTGGACATATGAATGCACAAGTTTTTCCTGATGCAAAGACTGATGTTGTGTTTTATAAAGTCAGTGTCTAAAGTAGAGGGGGGTTTGGACGTTCTTCAGGTGAAAAATATTTCAAAATGCAGCAGGGCTGACACAATTGCTTAATAAAAATAAAATATAACTGTTTTCTAAGAGTCTCGTAAAAGTTTAAAACAGATAAAAACGTTAGTCTAAGATGAGAGATTTATTAACTTTCTGTGAAGAAACAAGAAAATTGAGCAATGGGAGATGCATATGTTTTTGTCTCTGTCCTTAGAAAGTCCCCTCTGCTTCCACTTTTTAAAAAGCACAATTCGCCGTCAAATTAAACATTGGATAGAAAATCTTTTGTTGAAAACTTGTACTATATCGCTCACTTGTGCACCTGCTTTGGATCTGTACTGTCAGTTGTCATCTAACGTAGTGATAAGAGAAAAGAGGCAGTTCGCGATGCCTTTTTTAAAAGAATATTATTTTTTTCTCCGTTTAATTGATATACAAGCACAATATACGAGCACAATTGACATTGAAAAGAAACTGAAGCAACTTATAAAGTATTAATATGTTACATTTCCTGAAAAACAATTACTGGTAATATGATTTAAAGTGAAAAGTATTAAAAAGCAGTGATATTTGCTTTGAAGTATCAAATTACTAGTAATCTGATAAACCTTCGACTAGTAGTGAGATTTCCAACAGTGTTATTGACTTTATAGATTCAATATACTGTGTTCTGATCTACAATGTATAGCTTTCTATTGATGTAAACCTTTGTGGTAGAAATTGTAATAACTAAAAGATTGATGTATTTTTAATTCCAGCTGATAATACACCAGACAGCTTTTTCTTAGCTTTGTGTAAACGAGTGAGTTACAGTCCCTTACTTAGGAGTCCCATTCCTTAGGAGTCCCATTCATAAGAATATCTTATTAGTATTGTTTGAAAGTTTTGGTCAAATCCCAAAAACTGAAATTAAAAACGTTAAAATACGTGCGATTCAGACCACAGGCTGCCCAAGCTGGAAATCAGTCATATTAAAAATTTCCCATACAAAGTTTTACAAAATTTAGTCAAAATTTCATTAACAGAAAAATTGAAAATAAAGTTCACCTACTTTGAGTTGGCTTTGTGTTTGTCTCTTGTGTGTATTTTGGGCACGATTGGAGGTGTTTTAGAGGGATTTTTTGCGATCGTTCTTCCACTCTATTAAAAAGAAGTAAAGGCTGGAAACCGTAATTTGAAAACTTCCCCACGCTATACACCATAATTCCCATAATACAAACAAAATCAATTTAAAAGTCTGTATGCATGTCCACGAATAAATGCCTTATAAAACTATTGCCATCTCACATCAATCGGTTCACAAAAACCCGCTCAAAAGGACTATTTTTCCTCAAGTATTCCTGCACTTCTATCTTCAAGCGAGCCACACAGTTTATTGATGTGACACAGCTCAACCGTTGTTTAGTAAATTAGTGACTGCGCCGCAACAAAATTAAAACCCACCAGGGTACCTAGGTGAACAATTTTGCAAGCAGACTACGATCCCCAAGAAAAATTTTTCAAAGTCGGTATTGTTTTTAAGCCCAATTGAAGATCGAGAATTAAATTTAAATTTGAATGGCACAGCTGGAGTTGCGGAGATCACTGATTTGGGATCCTAGGTCACTAATTTACTAAACAGCGGTTGAGCTGTGTCACATCAATGAACTGTGTGGCTCACTTGAAGATAGAAGTGCAGGAATACTTGAGGAAAAATCATCCTTTTGAGTGGGTTTTTGCGAACCGATTGATGTGAGATGGCAATAGGTTTATAAGGCATTTATTCATGGACATGCATACAGACTTTTAAATTGATTTTATTTGTATTACGGTAATTATGGTGTATAGCTTGGGGAAGTTTTTCTAATCAAGATTTCCAGCCTTTACTTCTTTTAATAGAGTGGAAGAATGATCGCACAAAATCCCTTTAAAACACCTCCAATCGAGCCCAAAATACACACAAAAGACAAACACAAAGCGAACTCAAGGTAGGTGAACTTTATTTTCAATTTTGTTGTTAATGAAATTTTGACTAAATTTTGTAACCGTTGTATGGGAAATTTTTTGATATGACTAATTTCCAGCTTAACCGTCATAATCATTTCAAACATCACACAAATTTAGCTTGGGCTGCCTGTGTTCTGAACTGCACGGGAGATCATTGGTTTTGATACATCTCCGTGCGGAAGATCTCCCACATCATGCAGTTCGTCGAGAATTTCCCTGTAGCTGATCGACGAACGCTGCCGTTTAAGCGCCTCGATTAACTGAAGATCGCCAGGGGAAAGATAGCTAGGATTTCCTCCACCGTGTTTTTTCGGAATTGATGTTCGTTTTGAACAAAACCTGTCCCACAGCTTTGATACGCAAGCTGAACTCAGTTTAAGCGCGGGCGAGCAGTATCTACGAATTTTCCGGGAAAATTACCTGTTTTTGAATCACGTCACCTCCATTTCGAATAATATTGTTTATAACTCTAACTCGAAAATCAGAAGAAAGAGATTTTACTGAGACGTAGGTTCGTCCACTTTTGCTCACTCACCGAAACATTTCAAGGCGCGCCGACCGAACGGTTGGTCATTTTAGTTTTTCCGCTTAGCAACACGTGATCTTTTGTCTAGCAACGTACTCGTTCAATTGTTTTAACGAACGGTTCAAATTACGTTGTTAAAACTCTTAAGTGAAATCCGCTGTAAGGCTTGAATAAGCTTGTCACGTGGTTTCTATTGGGTAAACAAACATTTTGCGTTCTCCTTTATCACTTGTGACAGGAGGTTTTGTTGTACAAAATGGAGATTTTTATCTGCTAAAAACAAAATTTACAGCCAGTCGGGCAACCTGGAGATTATTCCTTCCAGCTGAATGCTCTTTTATTTATTTATTTTGTAAAGTGTGGATAAAGTGAAATATAAGGGATTCAAAGAAAGGTATCAGAGTGGCCAAACAGAACAAAAATATGATCGAATTACTATAATGCAGACGACAACATTTTGATTTCGAGTACGAAAAAAGGTTAAAATAAATGAATCAATTATCAACATAAAACAAAATATATTATTGGAATACCGTGCCACATATTTACTATTTATTAACGCTCTGGAGACAAAGAGATCTATTCTGTTAAATTCATTAATTATCTTGCAAATGAATTGCCAGGTGTTTTAAACCGATACAGTACATCCAGATCTTCATTTTACTCCCCGGCTTTTAAACAGGAACAAGAATTTTTAACACTTTTGCACCTTCCATGACATTAACGAATTTGAATATTAATTTGTTAAAATCTTCATTTTCGCTCTGACTTCTAGAACTTTGTGTTTTTATCGTTGAATGCTAAAGTGCTTGATTACTACTAGGATCGTAGCACATATCATGGAAATAACTTTATAATTTTTGCAGCGAAAATACTTTAATCACATTCTTCAGTGTCGACTGGTACGGTGGCTCCAAAGGGACATGCGAGATAAGGCATATAAAGTGTACCAGAAGGAAAATCTTCGAGACAGAAATCCTCGAGACAGAAATCTTTGAGATAGAAATCTTCGAGATAGAAATCTTCGAGATGTATAAAATCTTCGAGATAGAAATCTTCGAGATAAAAATCTTTGGGATAGAAATCTTCGAGATAGAAATCTTTGAGATAAAAATCTTTGGTCTATCCCCCGTTTATTCCAGCCCTACCATCATTTCAGGCCCGAGAGTATTGAATTCGAGGGAGTCACCTTCGACAAACTATTTTTATTTCAATTATGAAATTCAAATTTTTAAAAAGTATCAGATTTAGTTTCATTCATTTTACTTGGTAAATAAATGTGTCAAGTGTCACCGAGAGGTTTAAGGAAAAAGTTTTTCTTATTATTAGTCCTTGTATATTAAATAATTTAGGCTATATTATATTAGCTCATTTATTTGTTTGATAAACAGACGAAACACTGAGGATCTGCCAAGGTAACCGCTCCACAATCACGTGTAACGGTACAGGCAAGAGCATTCACATTCACGCTGCAAACTACGGATTTGCAGACGATACCAAAGTATGTAATGGCGTTTCTTACAGAGGTACGTGCATCGAGAAGAACTCCTTGGCATTAGTTCGGCGACATTGTGAAGGAAAACAAAGCTGTAGTCTTGAAGCGCGTAAAAGTAGCTGGTTCGGGTTCACTGACCCGTGTAAAGACAAACTCAAATACTTAGAAGTGCAGTACGCTTGCGAGGCAGGTAAATAAATCAAAATTTATTTTTTCTATTTCAATTTTTTTCTTTTTTAAATTTCATTACGTACCCGCAGATAAAGAATAAACAGTATACTTGGTGTAAAATTATTGTTACTTATATAAGACAATTTGTAAATAAAAAAACATGGTTGTTGTTATCATTATTATTATTATTATTATCATTTCTAATATTATTATTATTATTATTATTATTATAAGGATAAGGGCCAAAACATGTTTCTCCCTACTACGATCATCACTTGTATGCCTTCGTGGATCAAGAACCATAAAAGAAACATAAATGATCTATCTAATTTAGACATTGACATTCAGGTCGTCGAAAGTAATATACTTTAATTATCTAT
>JAOBBB020154199.1:0-12441 GCA_025331005.2 Zoanthus gigantus
CCTGCATTATTAAGAATATATGCTTAATACAGGTCGCTGTCACTCCTGAAGATGACTTTTAGTCGAAAACGTTTGAGTTTTTAACCAATATAACATTTTAGCCTTTTTTTACCATACTGAGTTGTTGTAGCAGTCAATAAGCTTAGGTTGTTATTACTGGATTGCGGAGTATCATAAGAGTCTACGGAAGAGACATTCAAACGTATTTTTAAAACAGGTAGGAGTTAATTTACGCGTCCACTGAAATACAAAACAAGCGGTTCGGAGAGTGGCAATATCAGTAAATCTAAGCAGATTTAGTGATTTAAAAATGGTTCAGAATGTGAGCGAGGTTCTGAAAAAGTCATGATCCTTTTACATTTTTTTTGGAATTTTAAAACTTGGGGTTAAGAAGCTGCGGTACTGTATGTCAAACCCCAGGCTTGAATGCCATATTTAAGAAAAGGATACATGAGTGCATTGTAGAGCAAGACTAAAATATCAATAGAAACAAAATGTTTTATCTTTGAAAAAACTCCAACAGCTTTAGACAGTTTTAAGCATAACTGATTTATGTGAGGTTTCCAATTAAGATGCAAATCAAATAAAACACCGAGGTATTTTACAGAATTTACTTGTTCTATTTTAGTATCATTAATTTTAGTATTAAAGGACTATGTAGGTTTATTCTGATTTGAATGGAATAAAATAAAGTTAGTTTTCTCTATACTTAGAGCAAGTCTATTTGCTCTCATCCAATCAGCTACAGTTTTAAGTTCTGCATTAATTAGAGTTTCTAGACTTTTAAGGTTTTTTGAGGAATAATAGATGCTTGTGTTACCAGCAAACAAATGAAATTTCAATATGCTGGATGTATTGGTGGGCATTTGTATTTGGTATTTGAAACATGGCCCCGAAGGCCATGTTTCATCCACAACTTTACATGAAATACCATATTGAGAACTGGCGGGCAGATGAAGCGCTCTTTAGCCTTGGTTGGCAATCATCTAGAGATGGTGTCTCGATAAAAATACCGGTCCCCATGACCTCGCTGTGTTGGCGTCAGGAAGGGCATCCGGCCAAAAAATAAACTTTGCTTCAATTTTGTTAGTCATGGTTGTAGTTTTGAATAGTATTAGTGAGTACGGTACACGTAGAAATAGGGGTGTCGTCACCGGTAGGGTGGGTATCGGACGTGGGCACCGCCAGATCGACATCAAGCAACCACGTCAATTTCCGGATAGCAACACTTAATGTTGGCACTATGAAGGGTAGAAGTGGTGAAGTGATGGAGACCATCTCGAAAAGAGGGATAAATCTATGTTGTCTTCAAGAGACTAGATGGAGAGGTGGCTCGGCCCATATGATTGTGGGAAAAATTGTCACACCCGCGAACTCGGTGGATCAGTGACGCTAATGGATAGTGAGTGTGAGTGAATAATAAAGGACCAAGTACGGAACCGTGGGGGACTCCACAAGTAATTGGTAAAGAAGTAGAATTATGGCCATGTAAAGTTACAAATTGTTCTCTATCAGAGATATAAGACTTAAACCAATCATTTGCAGTGCCTCTGATACCATAGTGGTATAATTTGGAAAGAAGATTTGAGTGATTAACCGTATTTTTGAGGTCAATGAAAATCACACAACCAAATTCTTTAGAATCAATTGATTTACGTATTAGTTCAGAAATACTCATTAGGGCATGAGATGTTGACATTCGCTCACAAAAATCAAATTGAAGGTTATATAAAATGTCATATTTTTCAAGATAGTCATATAATCGTTGATACATTAATTTTTCAAAAATTTTACTGGAAATTGACAAGACAGATATTGGTCTATAGTTATCCTTATTTAATCTAGAACCCTTTTAAAGATAGGGGTAATCCTTGCAACTTTAAGCTTTTTGGGAAAAATTCCAGAATTAAATGAATCATTGACTAGTATAGCTAACAATTCAGAAATGAAGGTGTGGTTGTTAAGAATTTTCAACAAATTAATAGGTTTACTATTTGGGCCAACAGATTTATTTCCGTTTATTTGATGGATAATGGTAGAAGTTTCTAGAGGAGCAACAGGTCTTAGGTTTGGAAAAATTACTTCCGGTTTCACCTTGACCGAGTGATGGGAGGCTGGTAACTACCTATTGTTTTTCTGTGTGTGACGTCAAAGCAGAATTTAGTGGTGTAGAGAGACCTGTCCTGTTTTTATATAATTACAAAAATGATCAAGGTATAATCTTTGAGTTGCATTGTAAACTAGGGGTAAGAGGGAGAAGAGTTTAAATTTAAGCAATTTCAAAAGTTTTATGACTTTAAATTTCTTTAGAATTTTTGGTTTTCGGCTTTCTTTTTGTTGTGAGAATTTAAGTTTGTGACTGTGAGCAGCGTTTTGACGTGTCGGTGGCTTTATAAATGAACTACGTCGGAAAGTTGGCCAAAGGTCAAAAGGTATCAAAAATACTCTTACTGGATGTCTTGTTGGCTTTTGCTTAGGACAACTGTGACAAGAACAACTAAAGAAAAATCTTTTGCATTTCAAAACATTTGTGTAATTAGTGTCCAAAAAGCGCAATCAAGCCCTTTTAGTGATAAACATTTCTTTAACTTCGTCTTTACATATTCCACTGTCTCAGCTTTATTTTCTCTGAAAGTGTAATCTAAATACTTTTAACACAACGCCTAACAATGAAAATTGATATATTTTTTATATTCCTATACTTATTTGTTTCATGAAGGCTACTATCATTTCAATTTTGTGCTAATCTGTCGAGTGTCGTAAAACATATTCATCAATAAGGTGGCCGACAAGGCCTTTGATTGCTACAGCCAAGAATACAGGCGGATAGCTCTATAGTCTAAGGTAGAAATCAAGCGCTGTAGTTTTCATTCGAGTCTCTGTATTCATTTTCAGTTTACTGAAATAACATCTGGAAAAAGTTTTTGTTACCTTTAAAAAGCAAAATTAACTCGTTTTGACCGGCACAAAATTTCTTTACGGTATCATAAAACCACCCTGCGGACAGAACGCAAACTGCTTCCGACATCATTCCTAAAAACCTTAATCACAATGCTAGTTGATTATCCAAAGAAATCTCGCAGAATCTCGGGAGAAACACTCGGCAATTTAAAAGCACCTGAAATTAGTGTCACCTTAAAAGTTTACACTGGCTAGATACATTTTTACGAACATTAACAATTCAAAGCTGAAAGAACGCAGGAGATATTCATAGTATGACATATTGGCCAAATAAAATAATAGATTTTTCATTAACCTTTACCAATGAATATATACCTCTTAAGGCTAACCGGCTCTAAAATCGTCAGCTTTCTCGCTCTCCTTGTAGTGATGCTCAGAGTCGAATAAATCCAGGGGCGGTTACTGTTACTCAACTTTTTAAGCCAATTTTATGCTGATGTAGGCATTATTAAAATAAAACAACATTATATGGCCATAGTAATTGTAAATAGATCTTTGTATAGAACTTACGCATGTTTATCTGTAAACGAAAAGTTGAATCCAGAGGTGTACAGAGTAGTTTCACACTAAAATATTTCAAACAAAACGTTATGCTATCCGAATCGTTTCCTTGTCCCCACTTGCAAAAGCGTCCCGGCCGCCGACCCTGATATCACATGTTTTACGGACGTACTAGTCCATGAACTATATAAATATTTTTTGTATCTTGAAGGCAAAACACATTAGGCAATCTTTGTATATTTGTACCGTTTTTAAACTAAGGAGCAGGTTTTTCATTATTGATTGGCTGCTTTTAGGCTACGGACTTTTAACCATTTGGACGACTTTTGGCAAATTTAATCTTTATGCTTCATTTTATTTGTCATCTCGTTTGACTCGTAGTAAAACGGTGAGATTATTCATGAAAATACGTGGACTCCAGAAATAAGACGACAGAATGTGAATTCTATCGTGAAGTTATTACCTTTTGTAATTAAGTCTACTGTTTTGATAATATATTGTTTTATTATTTATGCCGTTTGCTCTGTTGCCGATGCATGTAACAGTTCTTTCAAAATGTGATATAAAACTTACACCGTTTACAAAAGATTGTTAATTATTCTGGCATTTTTTTATAGAAAAAAAAATTGGTAAAACTTCAAATTTTTTAAAATAGTACGTACAAATCTGTTATCAAATATTAATGAGCGTTTGAAAACATTTAGCAACTTTTTCAAACAAACTTGCATTCTCATGATGTGTGATCTGTTAGCGGTCTGGGACGAGCTTCATTCCCATTGGCTGATTGTTCCAGGGAGGGCTTCTTGAAATGGACTAACAGCAGAACTAACGTTAGTTGCTTCGCACGAATTGATGATCAAAGCATTGCGATAGCAGTTCCTTTATTATAACGCAATCAAACTAGTAAAGCTATTATCATCTCTGGGTTTTCGAATACCAGCTCAGTTTTAAAAGTGTTTAAGAAGACGCTGAAGTTTTACAAAATTTTAAATCTACATCTACAACGCCAGCTCTGTCGAACCAGCAACATTTCAACCTCCAGGGAAACTTTAAGAAGATTTCGAGTGAAGGGAAGTCGGAAAAAGAAATGTCGTTGGCTTTTGGCGGTGCTTTCCAACTTTCAAGTCAACCAGACAACGAGCAAAGCAGCGTTTTTAAGAGAGCTAAATTAGAGAATGGGCAAAATGTGGTATTTGGAGAGCAAAAACAAAAGCGAGCCGTTTTAGGAACAATTACAAATAACGTGCGAGTTCAACCATCCCGCGCTGCAAAACAGGTTTGGTTTGCTTTATAAATGGAACGTAGTCTCTTGACTTACTAGAATACTTCGTTTATGTAAAAGCAGCTATTTTTCTCTAACTTTTGAACGCCTTCCCAAAAGTGTATTTTGTGATATCTGAACTTCAAAAGCATACTCGGTCACTAAGTCATTAATGATTTTCTCTTTCCGAAATGTAGGCTTCGTTGAGTACCTTCGGGTCAAAGAATGACGAAAATTCGCTAGTTCAAACTGGAAAATCTACGTTCGCGATACCCGCTTCAAGCCAACAGAGCTTCCAAATTCATATTGACAGTGAGCCAGTGCTACAGAACACTCGAAATAATGCTGTCAGTTTAAGTTCTTTTGGTCATGGACCTGATAGCGCTCTCAACCCAGCAGTTACATCGTTGTCTCGAGCTCCTCTCACGAACGTTTTTGTCGCTAGCAAGAAGGAGGAAATTGAAGGTTACTTTTTTTGTAGAATTATCTGCATATTAGACCGAAGTCTTCTGTTTTGAAGAAATTTAAATTATGCTCTTAACGTGGTTAATATCTGTGTTTTATTACTAGAATCTCCCATGGCTGTCGACTTCAACTCCAGCTGCGAGGAGGATTCAGAGATGACAAAAAGTTCGAGTAAAGAGAATGAAATCATAAATATTGATTGTGGCTCAGACGTTAATGATATTTTAGATGTAGCAGAATATGCAGATGAGATTTATGACTATCTTAAGAGAGCAGAGGTAAGTTGGAACCTGTTTGACTAACTGGTCTTGCAGCTGTTGATCAAATTTACAGAATGCTTTGGAATGTGTTCATTCGAAATTCCTTGCCTAGTTTAATTAATATTTAAAGTGCATTTAAAATTTTTCTCAAGTGAAGTTATTTTTGAAGCCTCAGATTGTCAGAAGCTTTTTTTTCCAAACTTATTTAACAAGGATGTGTAAATTAGCGAGTTATAAATCTTGTTAGTGATTGGCTATTTGGAAGAGAGGAGGGATTTGTGCGCTTCTTGTCGATTTCTGTTGCAGATTTCTTGAGTGAGAGGGAAAGGTTGCTTATTAAAGTACGATATACAAAACTTGGCTTTACTATTACTTAACTACAAAGAGGAGACTGGACATTCAGTTTACAGCAATCCTAGGAAGCTTGGGATATATATTTTCTACCATGCTTTATAGTATAATTTGGTGAATCAGTTCAAATTGTTCACTTGAACCTGTTTTCTCAGCAATGAACAATACTCTTAACTCAAATGGTCGGAAGGGTTTACTCTTAACTTGGGATATTTTTATTTATTAACATTACCTTACTGATAGTTTATCCTTAAAAAAGGAAAAGTGAATTTGTTAAATTTTGGTTTTGTTGGGGTTAACGTTTGGATTTTAGATATCAGAGCTGACTTGTTCAAAAGGTGGATATTAACTCTAATCCTCAGTAAGCCAAATTGTAAAATTATTTCTTCAAAAAGAAAATTATTGAATACTAGTAAAAATACTGTTACAATTTATATTATCATTTAATAGGAAACCCCAAATTTAGAGTTGAATTTGAAAAGTAGATTACTAAAATATAGACAATATAGTTTCAAACTTGACTAGCTCTACCCACCTTTTCAACAACTGGTTCTCAGTTATTTGAACAACTTAATTTGAGCAACGATTATTTAATCAAGTTATTTGAACAACTGATTTAGTTATTCTTCAAACACAGAATGTTAATTTACTGTCTGTAAATCTGTTCTTGGCCTGAACATTAAGTGGGTTAACTTCTGCCATTTTTATAGTTGCCAGCCTCTCTTGGTAATTTTATTGTCTAATAACTAAAGCTCAACTAAGTAGTGTCTTCTTTTCAAACCAAAAATACTTGTAAAAAAAAAAAAAAAGGGGGTCATGACCTTCTGAATACTGCATTTACACTCTATCCACTGAACTGCAAAACAAGGTTGTCCTCACAATTTGCAATAGGCAGCGAAAGTGGAAAAGTGGCTGGCATGTAATGGCAGGGTCTGGGGGAAATTATGCCATTTAAGATAACATTTGCAGGTAACTTTCTGATAACTTCTGTGTTTTTTTTTTTGTAAGGAGCTTTAAGTTTTTTTAACTTTTTATAATTTGTTGAAATTGCTCTTTTAGCTCAAGAACAGACCAAAACCAGGATATATGAAAAAACAGAGTGACATTAATAATAGTATGCGAGCAATTTTGATGGACTGGCTTGTTGAGGTTGCTGATGAGTACAAACTATTACCACAGACTTTATACCTTACAGCAAATTACATTGACCGTTTCCTGTCTGTCATGTCAGTACTACGTGGCAAACTGCAGTTGGTTGGCACTGCCTGCATGTTACTTGCATCGTACCATTTGTCTTTGAAATATCCTTGTTAATGTTAAGATTATTGTTAAAGTTCACCTTGAGCATAACTCTTCAACATAAGCTTGCCCTAAAATTTTAACCATTCTTGTGTTTTGTTTAAGGAGTTAACATTTGATTGTTTGCTCTTCATCGGAGCATTTTTTCTTTAGTTGTGCTGACTAATTAAAGTTGTTTCAATGTGAATGAAATGTCAGGTTTCAAAAATGTTCAATCAGTTTTATGTAAAAAATTTTACATGCATGTTTAAATTTAATGCCTAACTCTTTACCACAGTTTCAAGGGTTTTAAGTCTTAAACAGTTTTTCTATGAACTTTATTATATTTGATCAACTTTTTTCACTGAAAAAAATTGTCTATTTTTTGAATACTTCATGATAAAAGGGCCTTTGAGCAAACCTAATGGTGTTCTGTGAGGAAATAAATTTCTAATCAAGTTCATGAATATGCTTTTCATGACAAAATGTGTTTCTTTTTTTGTTTTTTTTTGTGTGTTTTTTAATAAACAGAAAATTTGAGGAGATATACCCTCCAGAAGTTGCCGACTTTGTATACATCACTGATGAAACATACACTGCCAAACAGGTACTACAAGTATATCAACTGCCTTGCTAATAGTGGCCAGATAGAGTTGACACACTGGGTAACATCTCTGCCTTCCAACAACAAGGTCCCAATTTGATCCTTGTTCTGCTGAGATTTAAATATTTGTGCAACCTCTCTTGTGCCTTAGCTAACTCAGCTTTCCATCCTTTGGGGGTAAATAAATGAGTACCAGCGTCTGCTGGGAGCTGACCTAAGATGGATTAGTGTCCCATCCAGGGGGAGTCAAAGACTCTCATCATTTAACACTACAGAAACCAGAGATAAGCACTGGGTCTTTGGGCCACTTGGCTTGGAAAGAATTTAGTTTAGCTTGCCTTTTAAAAGATATAATCCTGTTAGCAAGAACATGTTTTTAGAGTCTATTTTTTCATAACCTTGTCAGTTTTAAATTTGTGTTGGATAACAGCTGCAATGTTTAAAAATTCATTTGAAATTTTATGATCTTTTATCAATGTATGCATTTTTTAATTTAATTGTTGACATAATATCAGAGAAACTGCATGCTTCTCACTTGTTCCTAGAGCTGTTTTTCATATAGTAATTTCTCATTAAAGTTTTAGAAAAGCAATAACTAAAAAACACAGGCCTTTATTATAGAAGTTGTAGTCTGTATCATCATATTCAGTTTATGTCCGTTTTACATGGTGGCATATATTGGATGGTTTTTAGAGAATGAATTTCCCAGCTAACCTATCTCTGCCCAGGTCTTTGCTAATTCTTCTCTCTCAAATCCATCCTTATCACTTCTTCCCACATTTTCTTTGGCCTTCTTCTACCAACTGAACCTGACACCTCAACTGCTCGGTATCAACTAACCCAGAAACTCTTGATCATTCTCTCAATGTGACCAAATAAACAAGTAAAAAGTTTTATTTTATATTAGATAATTCCCAACTTAAATATGTATGTTGTTTAGATTTTTTTATAAAGTTCTGTCTTGAGGAAGTAGATGAAGAACAGTTACTCCATGAATTACATACAGTAAACACTTGTATCTTTTTTAAATTGTGTTAGTTATCCCAGATAAGAGAAGTTTTTAGTAAAGTTGTTACATATTCAGATTTCATTGTCTTTCTGCTTTTGACTCTCGAAGATTTTTAAAATATAGCCCCCCTCTCATATGTTTTCCTAATTAAAAATGTTTAAAAATAAAAAACCTCTGTAGCAATATTAAATTATTTACAGTAGATATTTCATTAATATCACATTTTAAAATTACGTATGAGATTGAATTTTGTTATTGAATTAATCAGAAAAACTAACATGGATTTCGATGTTTCGATGACATCCTGTCATCATTATCAAGAAAATGAAGAAAATTTACATAAGCAAATAGACAAAACTGAACTGAAAACAATAGTCTATTGCTCTAAGCCAGTGAATCATTGGGTTTTCCTTTGCTTAATATCACTTAATGATTCACTGGCTTAGAACAATAGACTATTGTGTCCGCATTAGTTTTTCTGATCAATTTTTAAATTAAGTGTAAATATTCCCAATCATAAAAAAAAAAAACTCTAAATTTGCTTTATTTCTATCCACTGTTGTTATCTTGACATGATTTTTTCATAAAAAATGTTTCTTTTGTTCTTAAGGTCCTCAAAATGGAACAAATTGTGCTCAAAGCTTTATCCTTTGACCTGTCTGTTCCAACCATCATTGATTTTGTTCATCGGTTTCTCAAAGCTGCCTGCGTCCCATCAGCTATGGCACCCAAAGTAGGCTCTTTATCTAGGGTAAGTGAGAAGTTTCTCGGCTCCAAATATAAACAAACATGTAACCAAATTACTTTGTCACTGAAAGGAAATCTCTGTTCATTGATTGGTAAGTTCTGTTTTGCTTCTGTGATTTCTCTTGAATCTTTTTGATGAGCCATAATGCTTAAAACTGAACCCTAAAATTGACTTTTTATCGTTTGAACATTTAGGCACAGTAGAACAACTATATAAAGTTTTTTTTAAGCTGTTAGCAAAGCAGTTCAGAAAAATTCAAGGTTTTGTAATTTAATTGTATGAATAAAAGTTGTGATCATGACATGTCGTGGACTCTAATTATTCCACCATGCACTTGTGAAAATTATTTTTCTATAATATCCTTCTTACTTGTAAGCATATAAAAAATATGGAAAGGGGCTATCCAACAATTAAAGCATCGGCCCCTCCCCCTTGATAATTAGTTGTCATCAGCAAGCCTACCCTGATACTAGTTACAAAACGGTGATCTTCTCTTCTCTCCTCTCCCAGAGCAAAAGCTTGATTAGGACTTTATGCTTCATACTCAGAAAAAAGATATTTCTCCATTGTCCAATTGTCACCCGACCAGGTATTCATTCTCCCCCTCTTGGCGATGACTTAATTCTTGAACAATCCCAAACATTTCTAATCCATTTTAGCAGTTTACTATTTTTAAAGTCATAACTATATTTTCCATTTACTTAAAAATAATTGTGGAATTATCCTGTCTCAAAGATTTTATTGTCGTAGCAAATCAGCTTTGCAGTATGTAGTTTACAATGTAGTTTTGTTACATACTAAAGTAATAAAAATGCGGCAGTTTCAGACTCTATCCACACGAATCCGAATCCGGGTTGGTTAAACCGCGTAAAATATATTTGCGTCCACACGAATCCATCGATTGTTTCAGGTTCTGATTCACCCATCCACTAGAATATCCAAATTTAACGATAAAGTACTAGCCATTGGGAATGGACAAAGCGATCTCGACATCTCATTCTAGCAACCCGGTTCCTCAAAACTCTGATTAACTTAATCCTGGGTTCAAAGGATATTTTTTTCATAAGTAAAGCTTTGTAATGCTTACAAAATACTGTTTAGTTTTACCAATCAAAGAAACATTAACTTTAGCCCAGAGGAAAGTAATAAAAGGTAGGAAACAGCAACATGGATTAAAAATTTACTCTGGGTTAGCACTAATCGAGTTTTGAGGAACCGAGCCCTCAACTGCACTTCATCATGTAAGCCTATTCGAAAATGTCCGCACGAAGCCGTTCACTTGGCGAATTCAAAAAATATCCACCCGGGAGAGGTGTTTAAAACATACCTAAAAACTTACTAACTATCGTATCGTGTCATATCTCTCATGATTCAACATTAAGATATGTATTGTATTTCTTTTTCTTTTATTTTAGTATTTATGCGAACTGACTCTACAAGATTCTGATCCGTATTTAAAGTATCTTCCGTCCACAATCGCTGCATCTTCAGTTGTGTTAGCACTACATACCTTCGGACTAGCGCCATGGGTAAGATTAACAGTCAGAATTAATTCTAAACTTATAAGCCTGTTTCTTACTTGTAAAATGCGAGATAGCACAAGCTTCTTATAAGAAACATAAGGAAACAAAGTGGCCATGCTCATAAAAGACAGGTCACCCAAGTTTCTGCCCCACTTAATAACAATGCAACATTAATCGGCGATTTACTAATTCAAAATTAGTGCCATACCATTCAGTTTGTTTTGCTTGTTTCATTGCACATTAAGCAGAGGGGGCCAACACCAGAAAATCACTATTGTTTTAAAAAAGTGTAACTGTGAACAACTTCTATCACTGTCAAGTTTGCTGCCATTTCGTCAAAAGTTAAACGGGTGCTAGGAGTGGAAGTCTGAGAACTAAAGTTTTCTGATTGGTGTACAATTTAATTTCTTGTAAATATGAATTGCCTCCACTGTTTTCTATCATGTCGTCTTCCACTACCTTACTCCAGTTTTTCTTTGGCTTATCTACTGCCCTTCTTTCTTCCACTTCCAGCTCCATCGCTATTCTCATTTTTACGTTTTACATAACCATCTCAACCTCACATTTTCTTCTGACCTCTTCATTAGTAATCCTGTCCTGCCATCTTACTCTTGACATGTATCTCAACATAACAAACTTCCAAAAATTTCTTTCGAACAATGCTGAAGTTATTTTTAAAAATAAACACAAACCGTAGATTGCCAGACTCGAACGCCACAGGTAACCAAAACATACATGAACAATAACAATATTAATTAACTGTCAAATCAGTAACATTACTGAACCTTGCAGTACTAAGACTAGTTGATTCATTATTCATCATAATAACATTAAGATTGCGTTTTTCAGACGCCAACACTGGCCCACTACTCCGGCTTTCAGTTCCACGACTTGCAGGCTTGCATCCATGATTTACACAGAACCTTTTGCCATGCCCCGAAACACCCACAGCAGGCTGTGAGAGAAAAATATAAAGATCTCAGGTCAGTGTTTTGAGAGAATGTTTCATCTCATTTTTAAAAGATATTTTCAAGATAAAAAAGATTCTGATCTCATCTTGAAAAGGTGAGATGGATGGAAAGCGAAAGGTGTGTTAACTCTAACTACTTAAATTATTGAAACAACATTATTTTACATCACTTTATTTGTACCAAGACCACAATTGACAATGCTTACGGTAGCGTTGTAGACAGCAAACAAAATTATTATTTCTATATATTTCATGCAGTTTAATGACTGAATAAAGCCATGACATACAGTAGCTGTTTATTTACGTATTTTTAATTTTTCGCTGTCTGATAAACACTGCGAGTGTTTATACTGCAATAAGACACAAATCTGGGAATCAATGAAACAACACAAAAAAAAGCGAGGGACTGGGGTCAAGAAATAGTGCACAATTTCCGTATTTTGCCGTGTATAAGTCGACCCCCCATTTTGCAGCCAAAAAAGTGCAAGTTTTAGAGTTTCAGTGTATAAG
>JAOBBB020154292.1:0-12437 GCA_025331005.2 Zoanthus gigantus
CATTCAGTAAGTTTTAGCACGTCAGCTAGATCGCGCGTTTATGACAGGTCATGTGATGTTTTCGCTGTATGTTTTATCAAACATAATTTACTAAATTTAATTTACTAAATTTACTAAAACAGTTATTCTTCTCGGCTACGGCCTCGTTGGTTATATATATCAGCTCATATCCGGCGCGTTCTCGAAGAATAACTGTTAAATATAATCTGTACTCTTCTCCAAATACACTCTATATATATATACTCCTTATATATTCTTTTTCTGAGATGATCCACATACCTTTTAAAAATCTGTTATAATCTTCTTTCAATTATACTCTAGATCCACCAGCCTCCCTTTAAATACTCTTATTCAGATCCATCCTCTTTTTTCAAGTACTCCAGCTCCAAACTCCTTTTAAATTTTTATTCAAATCCAGATCCCTTTTTAAATATTCTAGATATACTGTACGCTTCAAAACATACTCTTGATTAATCATTTCGACTATGTTCTAAATATTCTAGGTGCACCCCCTCTTTAAATTTGTTTTTATACTGTAGATCACAAACCATCCTCTCTTTACAAATACTGTCCGTACTTTAAAACACATTTAACTTCCAAAAGATGAAAAATTATGTGCCAGCTGCTCTTTGGAAGGCCAATGTTTGAAATGCTAGCTACAGTAGTTGCTCATTACACAACACTGCATTTTCACCAGTGTTGCCACAACACTGGTGAAAATGCAGTGTTGTGTAATGTGCCACATGTAAAATAATGTAATTGATAACAATTATTCAAGCTCAAGCTTAATACGGATAATTAGTTTTTAATGAACAAATCTTCAGCTGGTCAGTAATATGAACTGACAAAAAAGTGTTGTTGTTTTGATTTATTTCACAGATAAACTAATGGACTTTAACCCAATTATTGATGTTACTTACTGTAAGGGAATCTCCGATTGCAGCCACAATGCTTATATCTGATGGATGTAACTGATGAACTAACAACAAACAGTACAAAACACATTGAGAATAATACATGAAATCAAAATTATAAAGTAATTTTTTTATGCTTGCGAGTATGTCAGTCAGAGCTCTTCCCAATATTGATTAATATTATGCAACTGTGGCCTCTATCATCATCATCATCATCATAATCTTTGTTTAGCATCCCTAGTTTCCCACTCCTTGGGTCGGACTTGATGCCACTGATGTCTATCCTCTGCCATATCTTCTGTGATGTTTAGCTTCCTTGTGTCTTCTTCCACTAACTTACTCCAGAACATCGAATTCTTTGGCCTTCATACCTAATGGCCTTCTACCTTCTACCTTCCACCTCCAGCTCTCTTACATGACCAAACCATCTCAATCTTTCGTTCTTTAATCTATGTTCAAGGATCTCCAAACCACATCTTCTTCTTCACATCAACTATGGCCTCTATTACATGTCATGTTTTTAAAAATGAAACCATATTTATTTTATATTTGCCTTCACACCTTAAGCATACTATTTGTACAGCATTTGATAGTCAGTTGAAAAGAGTTCAGTGTATCTTGGGAACAGTTGTAGTGGATGCCACTAATACCTAATTTACACCTTAAACAGTCTGTGATTTAATTCTATTTAATAAACTACAATACTGTATAAGCCTCTGGCTTTGGTATCTTATTATCGTTAACTTGTGCTTTGTGTACTTATTTATCAATAAATTATTATATTCCTAGGTATATAATCATTTCAAAACTTGTAAAGAGAGTAATCTTAATTGACCAGTTTCGAATTTCCAGTTGCTGCCGGTTTAAGTGACTGTAGATTCATTTTATACAGTCTTAGCGTTGTTTTGTTTTTAAATATTCAAACATCAGGGTGCTTGCAGATTCTAACTCAATAAATTTAAGACATTTTAAAGACTTTTTAAGACCTCAACTTTCAAAATTTAAGACATATGCAAATCAAATGTTGCTCACAAGATCTAGTGAAAGATTAGATTCCCGCAGTCCAACAGGACTGCGGGCTTTGAGGTGACTGTTTATGCGCTTTTCTGTGCCTTTTTCAATGCTTCTTTGAGACATTCAGTGTGCGCGTTGAGCAACATAGTCAGAAAAACCTCTAAAGTTTAATCAGTGGAAGAAACACTTTTGACATGAAATCAAATTTGAGACATTTTAAGACCTAAACAAAGAACTTTTCCGTTTTTAAGACCTTTTCAAGGCCTTAAAAAATCAAAATCAAATGTAAGACTTTTTAAGACTTTTTAAGGACCCGCGGGTGCCCTGAAACATACTTGCAAGAGAGAGAGAAAAGTCACACCTCTAACAATACACACAGTTGTAAGTCGTGTAAAACTGTATTGGAATTAAGGAATATTTAACTTCATATTGAGGCTAAGATTGTACAAATTGATTACAATGTCGTTGTTGTTAGTGGCAACTACAAATTTGAAAAGGTCTATTTCACAAACCCATTTGCAATCTGCACTGATTACAGCAATAGTACCTGATAGTGGCTTTTCCCTTTTTTTCCCAACAGGGCAATGAAATTCACGCTTGTCATCAGCCCTCTAAGTATAGATTTAATTAATTCAAAAGATTAAAGCAAAGAAGTGCTATCAGTATTAATACTGTATTTCTCGGCAAATACAAACTTGTCGATTAGGCATATAAGACGACCCTTTTAAATTTTCAACTGAAATTATGCAAATTTTTGTAAATGCTCAATATTTCATTGATAAAATTAATCAAAATAAATCATTTGGATAATTATCTGTACACAATATAGCAATGCAGTCAAAGCGTCTTGAAGCAAGAACTGTTCTAGTTTTAAAATCCTTCAAACTCATCCTCGCTGCCATCAATGGACAAAATGTTTCGCAAATATTCTTTGTGGGTGATCACTCATGCAATATTTGCATGCTGCTGCTGAATTGTTGGTATTTTGAGCGAATTCTATGACTTTTACAGTATCTTGACCTTTGCTGCATATGCCATTCATTTGTGCATGGTCACAAGCAAGAATCATGCAAAGTACAAAGTGATCGAGGAATTGATTTTTGCCAGAAACTTTAGGAAAATTAATATGATTTTACTTTAATTTCGGTAGTTAAAAAAGTTCAGTTGTGACCCATCGCTCGCTCAAGGTGAATCCAAAAGTCATTTTTCTAAACTTTAAACACAAATTACACCACGAAGAAAAATTTTAATTTAATTTATTTTAATTTTCTATTGCCATCACCATTAGAAGGATAAGGACATTTTATACATACATAAAACCCACATTCAACTGATATATACATATACCATTTCTGTTCTCTCTTACACTGAGCAAATAAGCACTTCTTATTCAGACTCGAAGACCCTAGTCTGCCAGCTGATCCCTCTCTTGAAGATATGTAGGATCACTTGAAATTCTCAATTGGCATGGCATCTGAAAAGTCCTCGGGTTTGCCTCCAAAAAGAACAAAGACTGGTTCAACAAAAACAACCAGGAGATACAGGAATTGCTGGCGAAGAAGAGATCCGCACACCAAGCCCATCTCGCTCAGCCAGGTTGCCCTGGAAAAAAGAGCAGCCTTCCACATTGCCTGCAGCAACCTCCAGCGCAAGCTTAGAGTCATGAGAATGAATGGTGGAATACAATCGCAGAGAAAACTCAGCTGCACCAACACTGGTAACTACAAAGGGTTCTACGAAGCCTTAAAGGCGGTGTATGGCCCCTCATACCAGGTCCAGAGCCCCCTGCGCAGCACAGATGGACAGGCGCTTCTCACAGACAACAGTTCCATCCTGAGCCGCTGGTCGCAACATTTTCAAACTCTCTTCAGTGCTGACCGTACAGTCCATGACGCGGCAATTCTGTGTATCCCGCAACAACCAGTCAAGGCTGAACTCGACGAGATGCCGTCACTGGAGGAGATCACCAAAGCAATCCAACAGCTGAAGTGCGGTAAAGCAGCAGGAGTTGACGGCATACCCCCAGAGATCTGGATCCATGGAGGCCCTTCACTCCACTCCAAACTCCATGAACTGCTCACACACTGTTGGGAGCAAGGCAAACTTCCACAAGATCTCCGTGATGCAATCATCATTACCTTGTATAAAAACAAGGGAGAGAAGTCAGACTGCTCCAACTACCGTGGCATAACCTTGCTCTCTAATGCTGGCAAGATCCTTGCTAGGCTCTTGCTGAACAGACTTGTCCTCACCATCGCCAACGAACACCTCCATGAGAGCCAGTGCGGCTTCTGAGATAACAGGAGCACGACCAACATGATTTTCGTCCAGGAGAAGTGCCGCGAGCAGAACAAGGGGCTCAACATCACGTTCGTCGACCTTACCAAAGCATTCGACACTGTGAGCAGGAAAGGTCTCTGGCAAATCCTCCAAAAACTAGGCTGCCCACCAAAGTTCCTGAGCATGATCGTTCAACTGCACGAAGAACAAAAAGGCCAGGTTGGACTCAACGGTGACTTCTCAGAGCCATTCTCCATCTCAAACGGCGTTAAACAGGGCTGTCTCTTAGCTCCAACACTCTTCAGTATCTTCTTCAGTATGATGCTCCAGCAGGCCTTCAAAGACCTTGATGACAAAGACGGCGTCTATATCTGCTACCGCACTGATGGTTGTCTTTTCAACCTGCGGCGACTGAAGGCCCACACAAAGACGCTGGAGCAACTGATCCAAGAGCTATTTTTCGCAGATGATGCTGCCCTTGTTGCTCACACAGAAGCGGCTCTTCAAAGGTTAACTTCCTGCTTTGCAGAAGCCGCTCAGCTCTTTGGACTCGAAATTAGCCTGAAGAAGACAGAAGTCCTGCATAAGCCCGCCCCCCTAACAGAACTTCTCTCTCCCCATATCACAATTGGCCAGAAAGAGCTAAACACAGTTCATCAGTTCAGCTATCTGGGGTGCACCATCTCTTCAGATGCAAGCTAGACAAGGAGATCGACAACAGGCTGGTCAAAGCTAACAGTGCATTCGGAAGGCTCTACAAAAGAGTGTGGAACAACCCATATCA
This sequence comes from Zoanthus gigantus, assembly GCA_025331005.2. Classification (NCBI taxonomy): domain Eukaryota; kingdom Metazoa; phylum Cnidaria; class Anthozoa; order Zoantharia; family Zoanthidae; genus Zoanthus; species Zoanthus gigantus. The sequence goes on from JAOBBB020154292.1 coordinate 4,993, forward strand.
CAATTGGCCAGAAGCAAAACACCAAGATCAGTGTGTTTCGTGCAGTTGTTCTGACCACACTCCTGTACGGTTCAGAGTCGTGGGTCTTCTACCGTCACCACCTGCGACTCCTTGAGCGCTTCCAACAGCGTTGCCTCCGCACAACTATGAACATCCATTGGAGCGACTATATCACCAATGTCGAAGTCCTTGAAAGAGCGGAGGTCCCAAGCATAGAGACTCTACTGTTGAAATCCCAACTGCGCTGGGCAGGGCACATCTCCAGGATGGAAGACCATCGCCTGCCCAAAATTGTACTCTACGGAGAGCTGGCCACTGGCCATCGTGGCAGAGGAGCGCCTAAAAAGCGCTATAAAGACAATCTGAAGAAAAATCTCAGTGCCTGTCACATCAATCACCGCCAATGGTCAGACCTCGCTGCCGACCGTAGCGCCTGGAGAAGCACTATTTGCAAGGGCGCATCCTCGTTTGAAGCCTCACGCAGAGACAGTCTCAAAGAAAAGCGGCAAAGGAGAAAAGCTCGTCAGGCAGCAGTAGCCCAAGTTCCACCGGACTCGACGCTGTCCTGTGGCCGCTGTGGCAGACCATGTCTGCCCCGAATAGGACTCATCAGCCATCAGCGTGCCTGCAACCGACATGGTCAGCCTCCTCAATGATCTTCGTCACCGAAGTCATGCCAAGATAGCTTGTGACCATTCATGCGTGCAAGAACATTTCATGCCTCTTTTGTTTTCATAAAAATCTTTGTGACAATTCATGCGTGCACGGACAAATCATGCTTCCATCTTTTTGATAAAAACGTCTTCATTCTCATTGGTTTATTAGCTTGTCACCATTTATGCATGCACTTACATTTCATTCCTCTATTGTTTTTGTAAAAAAATCCTGCATTTTGATTGGTTTAATGGCTCTTGACAATTCATGCGTGCACGGACAAATCATGCCTCCATTGTTTACATAGAAAATTCTGCATTTTTATTGCTTATTAGTTTGTGACAATTCATGCGAGGACGGACATTTCATACCTCCATCGTTTTCATATAGAAAGTTTTGCATTTTGATTGGTTAGCTGGTGACAATTCATGCGTACATGGATTTTGCTTGCCGCTATCGTTTTCATAGAAACTTTCGCATTTTGACTGGCTGATTAGTTTATCACAATTCATGCGTTCACGGTGATATCATGTCTCTATGGTTTTCATAGACTCTTGTGCATTTTGATTGCCTTAATATCTTGTGACAATTGATGCGTGCACGAACAATTTATGCTTCCATCTTTTTAATAGAAACTTTAGCAGTTTGAGTGGCTTACTAGCTTGTGACAGTTCATGCGTGCATGGACTTTTCATGCCTTCATCGTTTTCAGAGAAACTTTTGCATTTTTGTTGTTTTATTAGTTCTTATACGAACATTTCATGCATCCATCGTTTTCATAGAAACTTGCATTTAGATTGGCTTAGTAGTTTATCGCAATTGGTGCGTTCACGGACAGTTAATCGTTTTCATAGAAAAATTTGCCTTTTTTGGTTTATTAGTTTATGACAATTCATGCGTGTACGGACATTTCATTCCTCCATCGTTCTCATAGAAGCTTTTACATTTTTATTGTCTTATTAGTTTATGACGACCCTTGTACGGACAATTCATGCATCATCGTTTTCATTGAAACTTGTATTTTAATTGATGGCTTATTAGTTTGTTATAATTCAAACTTGCAGGGACATTTCTTGCCTCCATCGTTTTCCGATAAACTTCTGTATTTTGACTGGCTTCTTAGTTTATGACAATTCGTGCGTGTATGGACATATTGCCTTCATCGTTGTCATAGAAACTTTAATTGGCTTAATAATTTTCACATTTCTACACGGAATAACACATTTTTGCACAGAATTACAAAATAAATGCATTGCTCTTGACCAATCAGAATCAGGTAATTTTTTCACGGAGGACATCAATTACTCCTTATACCTCCACAAGTAAAATTCAGGGGATTTCGTTTGATGTTACGTTATTCATTAACCATTCCTTATTGCTCTATAATGTTCCAATTTGCTAATCGACCATATCAGAAAGATTCCACAGGAAACATTTTTGTCATCAACTGCCTTTTGACTTTATCAACACTTCTACGTTTACTGCATGATCAGCGGAATGCTTATCAATGCAAGAAAAATTCTCTATTACTGTTTAATAATTCTAATAATCTGTTATATATATCATTTTTCATAAGTCTATTGAATATAAAGAGTGAAGATATTGGTCGATAACTATTTAGAATAAAACTTATTGAGGAGCTGTTTTTAAACTGGCTTGAAACTAGCTGATTTCAGATAGTCTGGCACTAGACCAGTTGTAAAGGATGCACTTAATTAAGGTTTCATTAAGCTAAGAAATTATGTACCCGGACGCCTCAAGGGGATGTCGACGTTTGAAATCAAACTGTTGCGGTGTTTAGCCACTTTAAAGGTAACTTCCTTTCATTGTTTCCGTCAATTCAAATAAAAAGTTCATTTCTCAGATATCAGATTTAATTCTCTATCGAGAGGCAAACATACTAGTTTTAACATTTTTGTTTACAACTTTTTTGTTTGCCTTACAGCTTCAGTCGGGAGATTAGTTAACATTTTTAAACATTAGACTTTGTTGGCAGTTTGATAATTTTTTTACTTTTTCCTCCAAACAGGGTCGGTTGGATCCGTGCTCTCGCAAATTAATGAAATGACTTTCACTTTTTATAAAACAGCAATAAAAATATATTTTTGGGAAAACGCCCTGTTTATAGATTGGTCGACTCCGAAACAATGCTTGTTTTCTATTGGTTCAAGTAACAGAAATGAAAAGGGGTGTTGTTTGAGCGTTGGGAGGGAAGCGTTGCGTGACGACATTTCTAAAGACAAACGGCTGCGAGAGAGACTAATTTAATAGTAAAACTATCTAATATCGGCTTGTTTGTCTTCAATCATAAATTTACAAATGCACGACTTAGCAATTACAATTGAGCGACTGCGCATGTGTAACAAAAGTTTAGCATGAACAAAGTTAACACACACTGAGAAAAAGGGGCGTTTCTGTGCGTACCGGAGAAAGTGCTTCTTGATTGGTTGAGGGTCAGGGTCAGCTTTATTTTATTGGTTTTCATTGGTTAAAACTGCAGTTACGTAACCTGTGTCACTATGTCTACGGTAGCTACAGAAGTAGCCAAAAAAGGCGGAAATACAAAGTAGTTTGACATCACTTGACATTCATGTGATATGCGAAGGTTGTGAGTCATTCCTTTTCATTTTAGCGACATTAAATCTAATCTAACCAACGTTTGTTTTGCCCGTGCATCATCCACAAAACTCGTTTGGGTGGGGCGTTCTTTCCCAATCATCTACCTAAGTTTTCATTACAGGATGCGAATCAAGTTTTTCATTCTGATATATATTACAACCAAACCAAACCAACCTGAAGGTCACAACCTTTGTCATGAAAATTTTTCTCTGTGGGAGATTATAATTTGAAGTTTACGCCAAGGGTTATTAAGAGATATCGATACATGAGTGAGGCGTGCTTAAATTGAAACGTCCATACCTAACTAAAAATACACTCTTGGAAAAATTATTTGTACAAATAAAAAACTGTTGAGAGTAAATTAATTACCTGAATTGTTTTCGCCTTCCGGTGTAAAAACAAATGAAAGTCCATTGTGGGTAAGGGATGTTTTGTTGAAGGTTGGATAAGAGACATTAACAGGTTTCAAGTTTGGGTCATGCTTCGCCTTGTCGGTGAGAATATCGATTGGCGATTGCTGCTCGCCTTTTCCATCCGGGAAAAATTTTGGCCAGTGACTCGGACCTGAAGACAAAAAAATTGATTCTATGTTATAAGCTGGAATATACCTTTTCCCTAGACCAATAAACTAGGTTCTGGCCAGTAGATTTGAAGCAGATGCGCTGCTCAGTATTTCTCCGAGAATTCAGACTGAATTAATAGATTGAAAAAAGAGAAGGTCATGTTTTAAAACTTTAGAAAAGTTTTCCAGGTGCGAGTTAGATTGCGTTAAGTTTTCCTGTGTAAAGACTAAACGACCAATACTCAAGCCACACTTACCAAGACCAGCAGGTTCATCGTAGTTCCATTTGGGGCTTGCCATTTTCTCACCGAGATGTGACTCTGATTCACACACAAAGGTCTCTTGAGAGCTTAAAAATGCAAAGTTCTGTCTGGTTGCAACAAATATAAAATACTTTTTAGACACGCCTCTACGCAGCTGGATGCAGTTCGGATTTCAATAAAAAATTAAACTTGTTTACAGTCATAAAGCCCTGTTTGGTTCAAACTGCTGTAAAATTTCGTCCCACTGCTACTATCGGGGATTCATTTATCGCAAAAAGTATTGATGTTATATTGGTTGGGGCTTTTTTATTAGTCGGGGTAGGATTAGTTACTGGACCGTAAACAATGTTTTCACAAAAAAAGTCTTGAAGCATGAGCGTTATATAATCGACCTAAAAATGCGAATTCCATCAACGCATTTTGGTGAAACTTCTAGAGCTGAATTGCGCGTGACTTCACGCACCGCTTTCCCAAAAAAAGCTATATATTTGACTAACTGCACCACTTGTGTCAATAGAAAGATTTTGTTACTAGTGCTAACTGCTAATATTATTGTTAGCTTGATAAAGTGTGTGGTTCCGAATGAGGATTATGTTATCTTAAGCGTTGAAGATAATGTAGTCAATAAACAGCTTGTCCTGGTTTATACATAATATTTATTAAATCACTGAATCAGATATGACAAATCACTTTGTCTATTCGGCAGCCTTTTTAAATTTGAATTCAGGGTTTGTTGTTAATATGCAGTTAGTGACGAGAAAGGATTCTTATGAGTCAAATATTGTTTAAATTGTTTTAAGTGTTTATAAAAGCTAAAGCAGGCTACTCAATATAGCAGACATAATAATAAACTTGTCTTCAGCATTAGAGGGTTTTCGTCTGTTCTTATTATTATTAATGAGTTTGGCAATTTAATTAAGGCAAGGAAAGCCATTTGGTTTGTTATGGGCTTATGTATTCTTTATAATTGGTTTACTGAAGCATGTAAATTTGTAACTTTTTAGCATAGCTATGTTTTTAACTATAAAGGCGTCATACTGCATGAATTAAAATTGTGATTCCGTTACGGAAAACATAACAGAAACAAAACATAGCACAGTTTTTGTTTACCTTACACAAATATTTGCAGTAAATTATATCACTTAAAATGGAATAAAAGTTTGTGCTTGGAGAGTTTCGCCGAGGATTTGTTACAAGTACATGAAAAAAAAAAACAACTGAAAACAGACAGTACAGTCAAAAATTAAATTTTTGAACTTGGCCGGGAATCGTACTTGTGATCAACTCACGCTCATAAAACGTGCTCTTCAGGTCCAGTCTGGAGTCACACAGAGATTCTATATTTGCATGCATGCCATGCTGTTCAACAACATATTTAAAAAAAATCCTTACCAGTGGAGTGATTTGATATCGCCTTATCCTTAATTAAATGGTTCATTTATGAAAGCCACATAAAAAATTTCCTTTGGTAACTTAATTAAATATACATAGCTTTCTTTTTCTCTTTGAGTTTAAGTGTATCTCAACTCATAATTCGCGATCGCAACTTACAACTTGCGATCCCAACTTAAAACTTGCCGCGATCGCTACTTATAACTAGCGATCGCAACTTATAATTTGCGATCCTAACTTATAACTCGCGATCCCAACTAATATAACTCCCGATAGCAACTTATAACTCCCGGTCGCAACTTATAACTCGCGATCCCAACTAATAACTCGCGATCGTGACTTATAACTCTCGATCGCAACTTATAACTCGCGATCGCAACTTCTAACTAGCGATCGCAACTTATAACTTGCGATCGCAACTTCTAACTCGCGATCGCAACTTCTAACTCCCGATCGCAACTTCGAACCCGCGATCGCAACTTCTAACTCTCGATCCCACAGCTATAGCTTGCGATCGCTACTTATAACTAGCGATCGCAACTTATAATTTACGATCCCAACTTATAACTCGCGATCCCAACTTATAACTTGCGATCGCAACTTCTAACTCACGATCGCAACTTATAACTTGCGATCACAACTTATAATTTGCGATCCCAACTTATAATTTGCGATCCCAACTTATAACTCGCGAACTTGATTTCCTTTGTACAATGCGCGTAATATGGCGGCTGCATTCCGGAATTATTTTGTTGTGACTCTTCTTGTTGCCCTTTTCCGATGTCATGGTAACGGAGCTCTTCCAAATTACAATCCTAACTTACGTTGAGGCAATGGAGATCGAGAGGTTTTGATAGAAGACTACTTTTGTTTTGGTTTTAGCTATTGGGAAGTGCTATCATTTCTGCTGGTATATGATGGCATTCGATTAAATTTAAGGTATCTCAAGAGGATCCTCAGAAGTCGGTGATTACGCAGGAGAAATATTTATTCAAGTATATATGAAGAGAGTGCTGGATACAGTAGACTAAGAATTACAGTGGAGTGGGAGAACTATTGGATATCCGGAAATGCACCAAAGATCATGGACTTGTGATAGATTGAGAAACTGTCAGGCGTGTCATTGAAGGGCTGGACCAAGCGGGTGTTGAAATGCGAACGAAGAGATGGTTTAGAAGAAGAAGATTTGTAGCTCCCAGTCCTAACTTTAAATGGCATCTCGATGGTTACGACAAATTAAAACCGTACGGGTTTTGCATTCGCGATGCGAAAGACGGTTATAGTTGATCCATATTGAGGCTTGATTTTGGGCCTACAAAGAACGACCCGATGATTACTATTCAGTATTACATTAACTGTGTTCAGCAATTAAATGGACTCCCGCGTGTTGTCAGAGACTATTGCGGAACTGAAAACATACATATCTGAAAAGAAATGGTGGAGACGATAATGTGCCTGGGGAAAAGAGCTTCCTGCATGGAAAATCTGTGGCAAACCAAAGAATTGAAGTTGGTGGAGTTTTTAAGGAAAAGTAACACCGACTGGCGGATGCACTTTTTTAACAGACTTGGGACATTTTGATAACAGCAATATTATCCATGTAGAATGTTTAAGGTTTTGTTTTATGGGCTTAAGTCGAGAAGTATTGTAAAAGTGGAACGGCTCCCGCTTGTGGATTGAAATCAAATTCGAGAGCTATAAGTTGTGATCGTGAGTTGTAAGTCGTCATCGCAAGTTATAGTTGCGATCGCAAGTTATGAGCCGCGGTCGCGAGTTATGAGTTGCGATCGCGAGTTATAAGTTGCGATTGCGAGTAATAAGCTGCGATTGCGAATTATAATGCGATTGTGAGTTGGAAGTTGCGATTGCAAGTTATAATGCGATCGCGAGTTATAAGTTGCGATTGCGAGTAATAAGCTGCGATTGCGAATTATAATGCGATTGTGAGTTGGAAG
>JAOBBB020154390.1:0-12437 GCA_025331005.2 Zoanthus gigantus
TTTCTTTATTTTTTATCTCAAGATCAACAAATCAAGTTCAGTTTTTAGATAAAAAATGCAAGTACTAACTAGTAATAGAGCTAAAGTTTTGCTAATTGGTTACGTCGCCAGTGAAATCAGTTAAGCACCATACCCGCCTTAAAAGTAAATGAATTGATTCATGTTGCCTTCCAAAAGCAGTCAATTGTATTGAATTCATGTGGTACAGTGTATTTTCACATAAATGACAACTTTTGCTGAAGTAAAAAGTAAAAGAATATATTTTGACCATATATAATGTGTTTTGCAATTATTAATCACTCGGCTATCTTCGAGCAATGGATTAAACATTTGTTTAAACCACGGTCGTGCGGTTCGAAATCACGTGATTGATATTAACCAATATCGCGCAGAGTTTGTAGAGTTAACGAAGGATGCATGTTAAACGTTTAAGTTCATTGACAAAGATTTTTAAAAACGTTTACATGTCAACAAAATGATTTAGACACAATATGATTGCTTGCAAATTGACCTGTAAATAACCATTTAAGGAAAAATGGCATAAAATCGTTTTCAAATGGATTCTCAGATTTTCTCAAATTTCAACACTTGTGATAAGTAACGTCAGACGACAAGATTTCTTTCTTCTGCTGACAGTGTTGGTCACTCGCAATATTATTAACAATAAATAGTCTTCTTTTAAAAGAACGTTGTTTTTCTGGACAGGCCAAATATCCGGCCTTATTTTTTCTGCCGATTTAGGGCTGATAATATCTTTATATTATTCTTAAATTCTAGCTTCCGTTAAAAGATTGCCTAGCGGTTTTCTCAGTTCATTTGTTTCCTACCGTATATTTAGACTTTGGTGTCCTTAATTGTTATAATTATTACGGTTTATTTAACGGTCGTTATCAATGAATATTTAGCCACATCTTAAGGCTGTTTTCTTTTTCGTTTTGTTAGCTAAATAAATGTTCCATTAAACAAAGAACTAAGTTTATTCGTTAATTTCAATAAAACAAGTAAATCTATTGTATTTACAAAATTTCAACACACTAATTATATCTCAGCCTTGAATTTATCTTAATATATTCTTACAAATTCGCAAATTTATTCCACGATATTCTAATAGAGTGTGTAGGTTTGACTGCAAAATTAAGACAAAACAGAGACAGAGTGATAGTTTGGTCACGAAGAGGTCAAGGTCATGTGACGTCTGCAGAAAAAATGTTCCTGATGTTTTATCGGCTAGTGAAGTTTGGCGTTATGTCTTGAAAAATTTAAAAAAAAAACTCTTTCAGTAAAAGGAAAATTTAAACATTCATCTAAAATATTCTTCAAATTATGATGAAGTGTAATCTATATCACACAAGATTTAAAAATAACAACAAAAATGAAAAACTATAGAGAGCTCGGAACTTTACTGGTCTTGGTTATATCCATTTTCCGTTCCGATTAATCTTCATAGGCAATTCCTTCTCTTGATTTAAACTGAAGATTCTTTAATTGTGAAAGTCTACCAACCTGACTGTTTGCTTTACAGCTCAATTCACATGAAGAGTTGGTCGGATTTAAGCATTGCTGTGAACAAGTCCGTGTTTTCGCGTCGACATTAGGAGATCTGGTGTTGCATATTGTAGTGTTCATATCAACAGCAGCTGTCACGACAACAACTAAAATAAATAACACTATGACTTGCCAAAACGACATTCTTTTGTTTAAAGGAAACATTTTTCTAAAGAAAACAATTGCACCTTTGGGCTTTATGTACAAGATTGCTCACTCGCTTTTTATCTAGAATAGAGACTTAGGAAGTTTCCAGAAATAATGTGCCACAATACAAAGGAGTGGAAATGGATTTTTCTAAGATTCATGTCTCTAATTGACCCCGAATATGTGAGTTAGGACGTGTCTATATAGGGTAGAGAATGAATCTTTAATAGATTTATATATAGCCCATCGCCAACAGGGCCTTTTGTCTTTTGTCAGAGGAATTAATCCGCAATCGTAAGCGTTATTTTTAAGTTTTATACATCTTGCGTGACAGCGTATTTAATCACGAGGCCGGTCCCGGAGTGTTGCTTTTTTTTAAAAGAAACAAAAAGAAACATTAAAAAAAGTTACATTAAGAATTAAAAAGAAATAAATGAAGATATAAAAAGTAAAATAAACCAATAATTAAATTAATGAACTAATAAGTTTTTCAATATTCTTGGAACGTATGAACTGATGCAGAAAAGGGAAAATTGAAATGGACAATAGTAGTTATATAGGTTGATATAGAGTACTTTTAAAGTACTTTCGGTAAAAAGACTTCCGGCCGGAAATCGAAAGGCTTAAATTGGCACGCAAAGTCCAAATCAACTAGCGTATTAAAAAAGGCTAATATATCGACATGTTTATAAACTGGTTGGTTCTTTATCCCAACAGTAAGAGCTTGCAGGAAAAGAAGAAGAGAAGCAAGCGTTATGAACGACGCCGAAGAAGAAGGAACTTTCAAACGAATGTGGGAAGACACGCTTTTGGCGTTTGAAGAAATTGGAAGAAAAGATCACGACGAGTAGAAGAGACAGCAGGAAAAAAATATTGGGAATGATCACGCTGTGGTTTGAGATTCGAAAGAGCACGGAGTGCGACTATCTGGTGAATCAAACCAAAGAAACAAAAGTTCGATTCTTCGAACAAGGACTTTTAGAGTACTTAAACCCAGTAACAAAGCCAAGTTGTGACGCTTTTGTAACCAACAACATTTTATTTTAATATAATAAAGTATATTTTACAGCAAGGTAATAAAAAAAGATTTTTACAACAAAAAATGTCTAAGTCTTTGATTTTAACAGAGTAAAATGTCTAACAGTTCGTGGTCGATCTGATTGTAGCCGTAAGGATAAGTCAAAAACAGGTCAGGATGATCTTCAGGAGGAAAGATGCGTTTGTTGGCCACCAGACGATAGGTTTTAATGCGAGGCAAGGTGAACAGTTCGTAGGTTTGCTGTTCCGTACGATCTTGGTACGTTCTTGGACGCGAAGCGTACGCACTTGACCGTCGTCGAGGGGTTGCAACACTTCGTTTTGGACGTTGTTGACTATGACAAGGAAATTTAATTGTTGGTAGCCTTCGCGGTTGAGAGTGAATCCTTGCACTTTGGTTTCGACAGTCCCTCTGCCGTAGTTTCGACATTCCCTGTAGCCGTAGCTCTTGGACCCACCCGAGCAGAGTTGCACGATGTGTTCTCCCTTCAATTCATCTTTAAACTCTCCGAGGTATTTGCCCAGAGGAGGTTGTTACTGTCCTGGGGCCTGGGTGAAGATGATGGAGTCGATGTCGAAGTACACCACGCGCTGGTCTAGACGCTGCAGTTCTTCGTACAACTTGAGTCTGGCATGACAGGTGGTGAAGCAGGCGATGAAGATGTTGAGGTTGGGGGCTACTTCGATCATGTCTTGGTGTACTTTGTAGTGGCTAAGCTGGCTAAGAAGACGGGCAAAAATTGAGGATTGGTGAATTCCTCCACGTGGGTCTTGTCGAGGCGTTGACCGAATTTGCCCCAGTACGTCGCCCCTTGTTGACTTGGATGTGGGCCGGATCGAGTTGGGCTCCTTCATGTTGTCTTGAACGCAATAGTCTTGAACGTGTTGGTGTTGCTGTTCAGGAGTGGTGCAATGGGCAGGAAAACCACTGGCCTCGTCTTTGATTTTGTGCCAGGTATTCACGTAGTCTCGGAAGAGGCCGGTCTGTTTTCTTTCAAAGTGCCAGACTTCGTGCAAGCATTGGAGGGTGTAGCCTTGGTCAATGGCTTTTTGGATTTCGGGTGTGCACCAGGTATCGGTCAGTTGACGTTGTTGGGGTGTGTGGTCACAGACCCAAGCTTTGTCGTGCAGAGGTTTGTCGATGTTGGCTTCAGCACAGGTCCGACAGAGGGGAAACACTAATTTCTGGCCGCAACGGTAAGGTAGCACAGGATGGAAGAGGTAGGAAGGCAGTAAGATGGTGCACTTGGCAATGCCAAAGTAAGGAGAGATGTCGCGAGGATTGGGTGGCTTGTAGATGAACTTGGGATGACCGATAGGATACGTTCCGTATTTGTTCACCCAAGGATAGAGAGAGGTGAAATCGTAGTAGTGGAGTTGTTCACCTCCGACGTAGAGGCGTACGGCATTGGTCCGACCTCCGAAGAAAGCGACACGAGGCTGGACAGGAGGCTTCAGGTCGTATCTTTAGATGGTGCTCTTGAGGGTGGGAATTTCCGACTTGAGTCTGGACCAGGTGTGTTCCTAAATTTTCTCGAGTCGGTACCCCAGAGAGTTAACTCGGTTTTGACGGTACAGCGTGGCCCTGTAGACTTCCTCGAGGGTGCGACCTTGTAGTTGTTGATGGGGTTCGTAACGGGCTTGAGGATAGCAGTCAAGACACCCGTGCCAGAAACAACCGTAGAACTCGTACAGAGTGTGGGTGTCGGGGTCGTAGCCGTCGGCGTGGTAGGTACGGTTTCCGTCACAGACAGGGTGTTCGCCGATGTTGCCCACGTGTTGTAGAGGGCGTCCCAACTGCTCGCCACGGTACTCGAGCCATTCGAGGGCAGCTAAAGAATAACGGATGTTCCAGCGCCAACCGTTGACTGGTTCGGAGGCGATGGTGTCTCGTTGCAGAGGGGATTTGCGTAGGTCCCTGGAATGAGCAGAGGCGATGGTGACGTGCTCAAAGGGATCGAACGCGGCAAAGTCCCGGAACTCTTGGCGAAAGGTCTCGCAGCCGGCACGAAGGAGACGAACGTCGGAAGCACAATAAGCTTCTAATTCTGTTCGGAAGTCGAAGTGGTAGTCGGGTTGTCGGTTGGTCTGGTCGTACCACCGTTCAAAGGCTAGGAAGCGGTCTTGAGACATGGTGTCTGGACCGTAAAAGTGTTGAGCAGGTAAGGGTCCGCAGTAATCTTGATTTTCAGGCACGTTGAAGAAATGAGGAAAGTAACCTTTCTTCAAGTTCAAGGTGGCATCGTTCTCGTCAAAACCAAAGTTGGATGTAAAGCTGGCTAGAGGCATAGGCAAAAAAGAGAGAGAGAGAGTCAATGAAGCTTATTTTCTCTTTGCCCAGTTTTCCCACGCGTAGCTCTAGGACCTTGCCCCCGTTTCGTGTCTGGTTGTAGTTACGGGCTTGCAGTTGGTATTCTTGAAGTAAGAAGTAACTGTCGTACCCTTGGAAGTTGTGAGCAATGACCGTGATCTTGGTTTGCACGTCGTCGTCGTCAGATTGGGTAGGTGCCTACGTAACTGGTTGGCTTCGTCGGGCACCTGCATGGTTTTGATGTCAAAATAGACGGTGATGTTCTCTACCTGGGGTTCGGTGGATTGTTGTTGCTGTTGTTGATGTTGGCGACTGTGGGGATTGTAGCCACGAGCCCGGGCTCGGCGTTAGGTAAGAGATTGGCGTCGTTGACGGCGGCGTTCGCGTCGTTCTTGTTTCTGCTTTTCGGTCTGGATGTAGCATCGATGCGTTGTGAGATCGACCATCTCTAGACACGAGGGGCATTCGTGGTGATAGCATTTGTGGGCGGGCTGGTACATGTCCCTACTGTGGTAGACGGAGCGTTTTCCACAGTTCTGGCAACGTTTGACAGTCTGGCAAACGGGTAAATGAGTTGGGTCGGCTTGGCGTCCCTGGTTGGTCTTTTGTCGGTGTTGGCGAAAGCAGGTAGGCCCGTAGAATAAACAGTTACAATCGGCACATTGGGTGCCTCTGTTCAAGGTATGGGTCTGACGGTACCGTACAAAGTCTTCGCAACCCTCTTGTACGCAGGCCGAGCAATGATCTTTGTTGGCTTCGCAGCGATGAGTTCCTTTTTGACTGTAAGGTCTCAGGCACTTGAAGCAGAAGTGGTCGGTGGCAAAGAAACCGCGGATGGTAGTGAGAACGTGATAATGGTGATCGTGATAATAGAGACTCACGGCATGATTAGGATCGTTGTCTTCACCGTAGCGGAAACCTTGATGAGCTCGGGAACTGTCGATGACCACGATGTAGTAGCCCAACCCTTGGAAGTAGTTGGCAAAGATCTCGAGTTGTTTTGGGCCGCATACCGTACCGATGGGAATTCCCAGACGTTCTTGTAGTTGTCGGGCTTAACGCTGGAAGGGTGGACGCTTTAGTTTGGAGAAGCGGTAACGATTGTTAAACGTTGTATGATCTAGTTGTTTGTGTTGGTAGGCCAACCACAAGGCCTCGGCGCAGCACATGTTGCGGTCGTCGCGGAGTACTTGTAAGATGGAACGTTTGAGTTGCGGCAAAGAGGTGGCGCTGACCACACCGGGGTAAATGGGTTTTCTCTTTTTGCCACCCCGTTGAGGTTGGGCCGGGACAACTACCAGACTGAGCGTAAAAGACCGGTCCATGCGTAGGCTCTCGTTGGAGTTGAGCATCTTTGCCAGGTTCTCCAAGACTCGGGCGACGCGGGGCTGACTTTCAGGATTTCGCCATTCGTTGACCGTGAGATTCCACCCATCGTAGACGCTGCTGAGGTACTGGCTATCGATGCTAAAATAAAGGCGAGTCATCGTCTGGAAAATCAACTCTTCCATGTTTCAAGACAGGCAGCCACATTGAAAGTGTCGCAGTCAAGTCTCGAAAGTTTATATGGACTTGGTAAATAACTGGTCAAACCAGTCAAACCTGTTCATTTCCATTTTTTCATAAATTGGTGGGATGGGGGGTAGCCCCTAAATTTTCAAAAAATGCGTCTGAGGACTCAATATATGCGTTGAAGGCATTGTGAATAAAAGTTTCGACATTCAAATTTCGTCACATTTGCTCATTCTCGCTGCTTGACAAAGTTGTTGGAGTGCGTTCTCTCGTTTTTTCAAAAAATTCTAGGTCTCGCGATAGCCGAAGCTAGTAAGAAGTTGAAGCCTCGACCTTATGGGAATGTGAAGGAGGTTGCGCCATATGTGTGTGGCACCCCGGCGAAGGTAGAGAACAACACGATTCATTATTTTAAAAACATTTTTTATATTTTTTATTCATTTTATTTTTTGTCAAAAGGTACCGATGGAAGGCAGAACGTCTTGGTCGCCGTCAAGTCCAGGTGATGGACTTGGCCAAAGATGGTGAAGGGGACATGGTGCCCATCGTTTCCGTGGACCCGAGCGAATGGAGCTTCTTTAGCTTTCTGATCTGCTCCGTGGCCATCCCCTACCGAGCCTGCCTTACCCAGTCAAGCCTGAACCCAAAGTTCCATCACTGATGGGTTTAGCCGGTGCTTGTTTGCCGACCAACTGTGAGTGCTTTGAATTTTTTGAGCTTTTTATACAAGTTCTTTTTTCACATAAATTATTTCTTGACAGGTTACGTGGATACTGAAGAGGAAGGAGGAGAAGAACGCGCCACAAATGTGTTGGACAAAGTGTTCGGAAAACAGGGCTCCAAGGCTCAATTAGCCCCTAAGAACATGTACGAGGACACTCGTAAGATATTGGAAGCTGAAGTCAATAAGATGGAGGCTAGGAAGTACGCCGACCGAAAAGAAACTAAGGAAATCCACGCTGAATTGAACACTTTACCACGTTGCGCCAAACACGGAACGGTGATTTTTTATTTTGTTTTGGTCGATGGATATGTGTCGAAGGATAAAGCAGTATCTCTTATCTTTTTTTGTAGTATTTTCCTTTCAAATATGGAATAAATATGTGGGGTTTTGGTTGTGAGTCGATAGCGTTTCCTTGGGTTGTACAAAACGAGCCCTGGATGTTTTTCAATGAATACGATGATGATGATAACGAGGATGAGAGTCATTGCGTTTTGTGGCTGCAAGTAAAAAGTGTTTAAAAAAACCTGGTGATGACGAATTTTTTCAAGCTGAGGGTTTTTTTTTCATTTTTTCTCTTGCAGTGGTTTCCCGTAAGCCCGACGTGCCTGTTTATTGCATTGGTAAACACCACATCGTTATGTCATGGGTATTTGGTACTGCTTTACCTTTCAAAGTGTGTGTTACGTTTTGGTTGCCTTGTTATGTGTGAGAATAAGCCTGAAGCGATATAAATTTTTTATTTTTTGTAGATAACGCATCATTTTTCAAGACGTCACGACTATCCCTATCACTATCATCTTTTCGATATTCTTCCTTTCGGCATAAGTTTATGTTATTGTTATGTTTTATCGTATCGTTGTTGTGGGTCTTTGCGTATGTTAGAGTTGATAGAACCCCTTCCTTTGTACGATTGGTTTGACTTTTATCAGACGTTTAGTTATTCTGATTTTCAATACGTCCGTTTTTTTAGATAACGTGTACCTTTAAAAAAAATACGAGACCATTTCGGAAGATCATTTGCATTTGTAAGATGTTGTAGCGGATGGTTATCGTTATGTAGATTGTACGATTTCCGGCGTATTCATCGACCTAGTGATTTTTTAATAGCTAGATTCCAACTCTTTTTTGTTTCTACGCTTTGAAGATAACGCATCGGTTTCAAAAAAGAAAGGAAGGAGAGCATTTGCATTTATTTACAATTTATAAAGAGAGTTAATTTAGATTTCATTTTGTAGATTGTGACATGTCTAGATGTTCGTGGTCGAAACTGCCTGATCCTATTGTTTCATTTATTTTGATTTTAGCGAATAAGAGTTTATCTTTCTTAGAGCCAATAGGTCTAATATCAGTCATTGATTTTTTTGTAGGTCATTCATAATTTTCGAAACTGTGAGAGTTTCGGACAGTTGTGCATCATCTGCACCTCTATGAAATTCTTTCTTTTGGTTTTAGATTTAGGACGGATCATAATTATGCTTTTTATTATGATGTTTGTGATAATGTAGAGGGACGTGAGACCCCAGAGCCGGAGTTTAGAATAATTTTTAGAAAATTGCATTGGGTTAGAAACTATAGTTTTCTGCGTAGATTAATGAATTTATAAAAATTTCTTGTAGGTTGTTCACAATTTTAAAAAAGAGCGTGAATTATGTCCATCTGCACCTGTATGGCATTCTTTCTGTTAATACGAGCAATCGATTCCAAACCCAATACAATTATTTTTTTTATTACGATTGTTGTAATAATGTAGAGGGAGAGGACCAAGAGTCGGAGCTTAGGATAGGATTTAGAAAATTGTCTTGGGGTAGAACTTATAATTTTTTGAGTAGATTAATTCTTAAAAGTAAAGAGTAAAGGCCGACGAAAGACTAACGTCCGAAACCTCAGTAGGTATGTAGAATTTACATTTTTAATACTAAATTGTTTCTTTAGAAACACCGACGCAGCTCAAACTAGTTTACCGCTAGTTAATTTTCTTTGAACCATCAACGCCTTAGCTTATTTTCGTTATTTCTGGCCGAGGATCATCATAGAAAGGTGATACATCAATCGATATTCTCTTTTCTTTACCTTTTACCTTGCTGCAACCGCCTAAAACAAATCTCGCTATAATATTTTAACAGAAAATGGAACAGATACAACTCCATTCACTATACTCTGTTTCTGACGTCACGGACCAGAAAACAAAGGGGGAGTTACCAGCTTCCCACTACTCGGTCAAAGTAAAGGCGGAAGTGATTTTGCCTAACTTACTTACTTACCATTACAGCCTACCCGTCTTTCAAGAAGATTAAACGCAAATTACACCATCAAAAAACTTCGTAGTCGAATCTTTTTTTCCATTACCA
This sequence comes from Zoanthus gigantus, assembly GCA_025331005.2. NCBI lineage: Eukaryota > Metazoa > Cnidaria > Anthozoa > Zoantharia > Zoanthidae > Zoanthus > Zoanthus gigantus. The sequence goes on from JAOBBB020154390.1 coordinate 9,626, forward strand.
TTTGAAGGATAAGGACTTTTGATACATACAAAAAACTTACAACTGATATATACACTTTAATTTAAATATACTATTCGGTTGAAGTGCACTCTTTTTATAAAAACTTCCCTCACATTGAACTGCTTACCACACTACTTGCCAACTGAGATGTGAAATAAGTTCCAAGTGAATTTAAAAAAGCAAACCGCTTATTGCACTCTTAAGCAGTTCCGTCTGCATCCGAGCTGTAGAAATGTTACATGTAATAAAATCGTTTTAAATTTTGGTAATAACTTTTCAGAAAATCACTTCTCTGTAAGGATTTGGGCTAAGATAAAAGCCTACGTTCATCCCGGCATCAAATACCACATTAACCCTTTGCGGTAGGGCATATCATGACAGTATTAATGTTCACGTATTTTAGGGGTAGAAGAGCAAATGAATTTTTCAATCCAACACCGCAATTTTTTTACGACAGATACTGCTGTTTTATTTCACCCAGGGCTCAAGCTTTTGCATTACGTCACCTAATTTGAATGTAATTTCTTTAGCAAACTGTTACGAAAGCTAGAGTTCGGTAAGTATTGCGTTTATAAGTGTTTTTTCCAGCCATTTTCAACTGCAGAAGCCCCCAGGCTGGCATCATAAAGCTAGAATGGTGGATCAAGGAAATCTCCTGAAAGAATCCAGAAGAGAGAAGTGAAATCATGCTGATTCATGAACCGCTGAAATAGCATGTAGCGAAACTGAATAGCGGGACAACAATGAAATTATTTCTCTGCCGTTCTGTGGATGGAATCTCGCACCTATACTGAGGCATTTTAGGCGAGTTTAACTTCAAAAAAATCTAGCGAGCACAGAAATTTGTCAGTAGGTGTGGGTGGCTTGACACTTCTAAAAAATCGACAAATTGAAGATGGGTAGAACTAAATGCCGCCAAAATGGTTGAATTACCCAGAATTCCTAACGGGCTCAAACAAGGCAACTACTGATGCAACTGACCATCTGCTGCCGCTGACTACATTTATGGAAGTTGTTTTGTTTAGTTTAAAAGTGGTATTTTGTAGTGTTTTTGGCCTGAACTATATTATAAACAATTAATAGCGTGTTTTGTACATGATATTTACACCATACGATTACTTTTTAATCACACGCATAACAGAACTACCGGGCAAAACTCTACAGGCAAAACAAAACAACTTTGAACTTTGGACTTTGCGCGTCACGCCACCAAAACAAATCCAGTCAGATTTTAATTAAAAATGTTTAAGAAAGTAATTACGGGAAATTACAAATTTCTGCACGGAATTACACATTTTTGCACAGAATTACAAAGCAATTGCACGGTTCTTGATCAGTCAGAATTAAGTAATTTTTTCATGTATATGATTATACTTGTAAATATATATAGATAGTCATAGATATATATATAACAAAAAAGGCGAATAAACAACAACAAACAAAGTGTCTCGATCCGCAATGTTTGACTTGTTATCCTTTCGTTTTACCGTTTAAGCAGTTCAATTCTTTGTTTCGTTTATGAAATTGGTTTAAATGTTTGCTATTATAAAGCATATTTGTTCGAAAATTTTAAATAAGTAAAAGGAAATCTGGGGTAACACTCTCACTCCTTGACATAAATATTGAACAATTACTCTGTGGAGGATGCTAGTATTGCTCTGAATTGTAGTTCCACTTGTACACAGTATCCGTGAGTCGTGTCATTAAGACGTTTGATAACATGAGCCAGTGGAGGAAGCTATAGTTTTGCTCTGAATTGTAGTTCTACTTGTACGCAGTATCCGTGAGTCGTCTCATTGACCGCACTTTTGATAATATGAGCCAGTGGAGGAAGCTATAGTTTTGCTCTGAGTTGTAATTCTACTTGTACGCAGTATCCGTGAGTCGTCTCATTGACTGCACTTTTGATAATATGAGCCAGTGGAGGAAGCTATAGTTTTGCTCTGAATTGTAGTTCTACTTGTACGCAGTATTTGTAAGTCGTCTCATTGAGACTTCTGATTCTCAAACTTTGCATTTCCCCTTTTCTTGGCAACTACGCATTGCGTTGATAGACGGTAGCCACAATGTAGTCAGGAATAAACAATGTAAATAAATAAATCTGAGTCCGTAACCAAATACCTCGACTTCATGCAACCGTGGTGACTTGATGAGTTGCGACTTGCGAATTAGATTGGTAGGTCCTTCATATATGGTACATGATAGTGGAGCATACTTATAATAACATTACAGTTGTAATAATTGTGTGACACCACCATGTACCACATATGACGGACCTACCCGTAGATTACTACTTGTTTTGTTCACGGGCTCACAAAACACATGGTACAGAAGTGTACGTTTCAAAATGGCGATTTGGTAATGCAGATGCTGGTGCTGAAAAGGTAGGTTTTCTTTTGATTTTCGCATTGGATGTAAAATGTTATAACCTTAAGTAACACTCCCTTTTGTAAGTTATTTTTCAAGTGATTTTTTGTGATAAATATAAGTTTTGTTCAACTTTGACCCTTGACATTTTATTATTATTTACATCAAATTTTTGTAAGGCAGAGCGTGTAGTGCAATTTTTTTTAATCATTATCTGGATTTCATTCAAAGCAGGTTAATATCGTTGCTATTTCCGAAGAGAATCTCATTAATTTGTTTTATTTTTTATAAGCAATCACTGGTTGTACTTATTTAGGTTTACAGGTTTTTACTGAAACGAGGGGGAACTGAGCGGGCTCAGTATTATGTACTATTGTGATTCAAAACTAACTTTAGGATAACAATGGCCCCAAATATCCCAAGAAGTAAGCAAGTAAGTGCCACA
>JAOBBB020154479.1:0-12437 GCA_025331005.2 Zoanthus gigantus
GATCTTATTAGATCCTACGTGAGGCGGCATTTTGTTCATCGCTTCTCGTTATATATCCACTACTATTAACCTCCCCATTATGGGGTAGTTTTAATTCGAGTGTAGTCTGTTTGCCCTCGAGGCCTCATAGAAATTGTTAATCATTTTAGCCGGTTTGAACGAAATGTTCTTAAAGGGCACCTATCGTCCAAAATGATTTTTTGATGCGTTAAACTACATTTTTTTTTGGTGATTTCAGAAATAAGTATTTAATCCGATTCCTCTATGTGTGACGTTAGAAATGAGTAAAAAAAATATGCAAACTCATGACTAAGAGAGACGCCATACTTGTGCCCGCGAACTAACAAAATTATCACGATTTTACGTCATAACGTCAAGATACCACGTTCTTTTCTTTTTGACGAACTGTAAACATTTTGTGAACGCGAGTTTTAAACAAATATATCTTTATACAAATGGAATGTCTCTATTTGATAATTTTGCTAGAAATTCCAACGATAAACATAATGCGAACTTTCGATTTCACGTTGTGACGTCGGATACTGTTCTGAGCCGGCGATAAAAGTGCAATATGGCGCCTAACTGAAAATTGAGCTAACCATTTTTTCAAACTTCAGATGAGCTAATCGCTCTAAAACCTACATTTTCGAAATCTCAAATATATGCACTTCAGCATATCAAAAATTAACTTTTTAGTTCAGGTTTCTTTTAAAAGTCGCGTACTGGAAAAACGACACCAAAGTTTTAGTTTAACCCTTTCAGTGCCAGTTACATTGTTAAATTCTCCCAACTTGAGCTCATACTTTTCATTGAACAACTTTTAGAGAACTTTACTTTTAGTCTTCAGTAGTTTGCTTTCTTTGATCAATCTGCATTTTCTCATTACCAAATGTCTTATTTTGTATGTGCTATGTAAGTAGAAGTTGTGTGCTGATAACTGACTGGATGAAAGGGTTAAGATCACATTTTTTATTTCCTGTATTAAAGTATTCTCCACCCTTAAGCAGTTGTTAATGAGAGCTTTCTACGGGCAATCTTATCATCGCTTAACTTAAGTTCAAAGATATCTGAAACATGTAATTTTAAAATACATGTGCTGTTCCAACAAGCAGGTAAGATTGGGTGGTCAGCTGCTAGCAGTCTCTACAAGATACTTTTGCTTTTTGACTCACTTGCACTCCGTAAGAGTAGCATGGAGTTATAACTGGGACCCAATTGTAAAAGATTATATCTTAATTTTATTCCTTCGTTTTGCTAGCAGGATCTATAGTTCTTTGGTTTTGTCCTTTCCACTGTCATAGTTAAGAACTAAAACAAGTTATAAGTTATGGGAAGTTAGGAATATTATGGGAAGTTAGGAATTTGGAATGGCTAGATCTCATGACTACCGCATCTATGATTCGGGTTTTAAGCCAGGGTCTTCCACGTGAGCTGAGATTTGCCACCGGCAGAAGTAAGTTTTGATTTTATTACAATTTTGCCTGGCTTTTTTGTTTACATAAAGTTGTTGCGAAATGCACAGTTTAGCAACATAAGATGATTCTATTGTTATTTCGGATTGAAAAAAACGAAATATAGTCAATGATTTGTGGTGAAACAATCTGGTGATACGTCAGTACAATGAACATTACATAGAAAATAAAGAAAACCTGAGAAATTGCACTTAAATCCTCTTCGTTCATTCTATCCAGTACATTAAAACCTGCATATAACAACAGGTATTTTGGGGATTCAGGCGATGCTGTTCTTATATATCGGGTGATTACTGAAAAATCAGCCTGAAAGTGTTCTTAAAAATTATGATTCTTATAAAAAAAAGTGTGTATCACAAGAAACACAGATCATACATATACAAGAGCACCTAAGGGCGTTATTAGTTGATTTTCAGTAGTTAGCTTAGTTTAGCTTCAAATTGCTGGAAAAAAATAAAAAATTTGAGCCCGAGCAAAATTTTACTGGTTCTAAATTTAAAAAATGTATAGTAAAAATTGGAATGATTTAAGGCCTTAGAAGATATTACCGTTCTTTGCAGTATAAAGAAACACACAACTTGTCCCGTTTTTTTAATGAAAAAAATTTGCATATAAACATTATTTTTTAGTTTATAAGATAATCCTCTACAGCTTGTTTACAAAATTGAGCTAATTTTGATGCAGGAAACACAATTTAGATTTCAGCATTTACTTCATAAATTTACGCAGATCGAAACGGCTGTCATCTGAGCAAAAGGTAATCTTTGTTGATAAAAACATCTACTTTAGGTCTTGAGTTAATATACGAATATTGTGTCATCTGTTTGAAATCAAACAATATTTTAGCTCAGAAGTATTTTAAAAATAGATTTGAGCTCGAAAAAGCAAGTAGTCTTCTAGGCTGGCAGCGCATCACAAAAAGATATGATATAAATTCAAACGTCGTGCTTGTTTTTTTTTATGGCTTTTGTTTTTTGAACTATAATTCTGTTTTCAAGGACGCCCTAGCAAGTTAATTTAAATAGCAGCAGAGATTTTATCATTGATATTTGTATAACAATCGATCAATAACGACATTAAACGGCGAGAACTCACTCGAATATATTAAGGCGTTAAAAGAGAAATGAGACAACCAAGATTCACTTGTATAAAAGATGTTTTCATCTTGTCCATCGCTGCATTTACGGTAAGTAACGCATAGGATAGGTTTTGCTTCGAATGCTTAAATACAGTATCAAACAAGAACTAAAGAAGTTTGCCTCGTAAAAGATTGTTTCGCATTTAGAAAAAGTGCGCCTTTGTATGAAAAACATTAATTTGAAATTTCAAGCTTTTCGTGTCAAAATTGTTACAGGTTTGAGAATTCATGTCGACGCGGTTTCATTATATCGACAATTTTCACACCGTGTTTAATCATAAAGATATTGCTGTTATGAATACAAGTTTTAGGTACAGTGAATTGAAATTGAATGTATTTTTGATGAAACACATAAATTATAATATGAAATCTTTTTTTTTTTTTTTCATTTTTAGGCGCGAGTACAGGTGGATGTTTATTTAATTTTTCTCTGCTATAAGGTTTTACAAATTAAAGTTTGAAGTTCATAAATGCAAACCCCGCTTTCTGCCTGTACCGGCCAAAGGTAGTATTCTTAGTTACTTGTTCTAATTGTTGGTTTCTTATTGAAAAGTAATGAAAATATAAAATTGAATTCTTGCATTTCAGTTGGTGAGCCGTAATAGCGGCAGGTCGGTTAATGATTAACTTGGTTTTAATGCTTTACAATAAATGAATCATATTCGCTATTTTTGGTTCGGGCACTTAGTTACGTAAGAACTTTTTCTAAAATGACCAGACGAATTTAAGATTTTTTTACTGTTTTTCTTTCTCATAGAAAACTGAATTTGTTTTGTTTGTTCGTCATTGCACCATAGATTGTGATTTCAAAAGGTCCCGGATATATGAAGCTATAAAACATTGCTTTATGCGATAACGGAAGTGCCAAACAGCTGGAATTTTTCATAAATTTATTTCAGTGCAAACTATAGAATACAAAAGAATAAGTTTGTCCTTTCACCCTTTTAAGACATTGGTTATATTAGCTAGTTCTTCATAAAGTCAACTGATTTGAAATTCTTGCAATTTAAACGACCGCTGCCAATTTGTCGCCATAATTGCTATGACTTCAAGAAATATTCTTGAATAGGTGATTAAAATGTTTATTTCCCAGACATTGTCAATACAGATTTGATAAATATTGAATAAAGTATCTAAACTTGATTTTATTTACGACAGAGAAAACAATAAAATTTAAAAATATTCATCAATAAATTACGACTTCTCGTGTACTTATCTTTCTAGGCGTTTATATTCCTGATACAAGATTTCTTTTATTTTTAACATAATGATGACTTTAGGTTTTTGTTTCTTTCAGATTCGGTCATTGAAATCCGGCTCTTTCAGTTTTTGAATTAAGTCATTTTACTTAGTGGAGCTATAGCTTAACAGTGGTTGGTCCGCTTAACTACATTCAAGTTAAATTTCACTTGATGTATGCTGCCTTCCAAATGGACGCTTTGTTATTCCTTCACTTTTAAAATTTTGGCGGCAATAATTACCCTTCGACACAATGGATATATTTGTCCATATTTGGAGAAACAGGTGCATCTACGCAGGTGGCCCGAACACAATTCATTTCTAACTTAGAGAATTTCACTAAAATACAAACTCAAACTAAACGAATTGTCCCAAACATAATTTGCGATTCAGTTGTGTAAACCTCCAAGTTCAAGGCGTTTTATTTAACTTTCTACAGATGTCACTTCTATAATTATGGAGAAAAAAAAATTCACGATGATTGACGCAATAACTTAATAGTAGATGCATGCCTAAATCAAACACAACTGGCGGATGGCTTTGCTGCGAGAGTCTACATTAAAATTAATGAGTAACCCGCACAAACCATGTTCGCAGCGCAGCCGATAGAACTCGGGATTAGTGTCTGTAACAGAAAATCTGGTCTGTAGGTAAAAACATTATGTTGCCATGTCTCACTACTGGCTCGCAACAGGCAGTCAGATTGATGTGTAGTTAGACATTTCTTTTCACTGAAGATCATGTGAAGCCATTGTAGTAATTTTGTATCGGGCAAGAGAATGGCTTGCAATGAGCGTGCCTATGGAAAACGTCTCTCTCAGGTTTGTATTTAGGAAGCAAGTATGCGTGCAAATTGCTAAGTCACTGATCTGATCTAACTAGCAGTCAAAACGAACAGAAAAACGATTTTATATTAAAATATAGAAAATGAAACATCCGGTCTGATTGATGTTTTTTTCCCCACAGATAGCTTCGCTGTTACTGTTTCTCGAGTTGAGTTTGAATCCCCTGCCAATCTCTTCACAGGAAGGTAAGAACAGATATCATTAACCGGGAAAAGAAAACAAGATGTTAAGTTTTATACGCAGTCGCTTCATAATCACGAACACGTTCAACCACTAGTTGAAATAATTCATCTAATAAACAATGCGGAGCTGGAGTTTAGATTTGTGCGGTTTGGTAGACATATCTAACCTTTGCTGTTTATATATTTTTTGGGGAAGAATGATTCCATTTGTAAGAGGCAATACAGTTCCTGTTTTTCAAAGCACAAGTTTACATTCTGTTTTCAATCTGGCCAATAGAAAGAAATCTGTCATGGAAATTGATCTCACTACTTCGTTTGAACAGAAAAAAAGTCCTAAAATGCTGAATGGCGATTGTCATGGCATGAAATTTTAGTTGGTGATAAAATTGAAAACAGCGTAATGATAAAGTTATAAAATTCTTTTCGAACAATGGCAAGAAGGATTTAAAAATCTTTTGTTATTTTTTTATTTATTGGCTCAACTGTTTCTAAAATTACTAGCGTCTTTGGTGAATGAAATATTAAAAAAGAAATTTAAAGATAATGGTCAGAAAATGCAGTGCGAAACCTTTTGTAGTTTAGCTATCATTTTCCCGTTTCTGTGTCTATGTAAACATTTATAGTTGTAGTAATTAAAGAAAACGAGCACAATCATTTTGTTTTTTCATATTTTTAAGTTTTCTCTGCGTCGCTTTTCTTCTTGTTTTGTTTTTCAACACAAAGAGAAAATTGTAGAATTAGGAGGAAGGATTTCGAGTATAAAAGTCATCTTTGAATTTTCATCTATTCTTTAGCAAACGGTTTCCAGCTATTTTCTATCGCTAGTTTTTCGCATCTCTAAGGTCAGAGATCAATTTCCATTATGGTGATCAAGAAACATTGAAAACTGACTGCGGCAATAACTGTTATTTCACTACTGTGTGCAATATTGGAAAATGTATTTTACAATCACTTCTAAAACGTTCAGGGGTATAATTAGGAGGCGGTTGAATTAAGGTAAAGTTGTTTTTGACATCATACTGTGAAGTATTTATTTCGTATCAGCCACACAGAGACAAAAATCGTGTGAAAAAACAGAATAAGATTCTTAATGTGTTCACAGTATTTTTGGTTTTGAAATCAAAACAAAGTGCTTAAGAACAATAGGATCGAATACAGAGAGTTAAAACAATCTACATATCAATTTTAGCCTCAAAAAAAACAAAAACAAAAATAATTTCTTTTTCTGTTTTAAGTCAGTTAAAGTATTCTCTTATGCATAAGTCGATTTTTAGGATGTGAAAAATCATTAAAATGATCAAAACTTTTTAAATACTTCACCAAATACAGACGGAGACGGAGCGCAAAAAATGTCAAGTAAACATTTTTTTTCTTTCTCTTGCCTCTTGGTTCCAAGAACTGTACGTTGATCTACCGCCAAACGAAATCCCTTGTGCTTCAAATGTCAACTAAGCACTTGAATCGAAAAAGAATGGGAAAAAATTCCCCCAAATTAATTAAAATGATATATGGGATCGCTTTTGGCTTCAAAAAACTGGGTTTGAGTTATGGTTCGGTATTTTCTATAAGCTCGATCGCTAACCGCTGGCCACAGCGTACCTTCTGTCATTTAAAATTTTAAAGCTTTAAAGTTTTTGGATCTACTTGGTCAAAGAGAATTTAAAATACAAGTATAAAAAGGAATGTAAAATTACCGTCAAGCTATTAAATATTGGTTTTTGGGAACCTTGTGCGTTATATGCCATGAAAAATCTCGATTTTGTGTCTGTCATTCTGTGAGCATTTCCGGAGCAAGCAGTCATTATGATCAGCGTTATTTATCATCGATGTCAAGCGATTCATGAAATTTTCATGAAAATTTATTAGCAGTAAAAAATTAGCTTAGAATTGCTAGTAATTATATATTTATACTTGAGCGATTCAGGATCTTTTTGAACAATTATAATAGTGATTTTGAATTTTTCATAAAAATTTACAGTAAACTGTATAGGAAACCACAAAAAAGCTTTGAATTGTTAGAAATTTTATCTAGCTGGATCAAGTATTAGCACAATAATACATGAATCCAAAAAACGTTTTCGGCCACTAGACTATACTTTTCAAAGCATACAAGTTTAAATTATAATGGCACGTTTTAAACATTTTGAAAAGCAGTATTGTTTTTAAGGAAGTACAATGGTCGATGCCTTATTTCACGTCCCTTAGCTTTTATCTAATATTATATTATTGTAACACATTCGCTTCAGCTCGCAGAACTTCACTTTTTATTAGAAACTTCTCGTTTTTACTCTAAATTATCCAAGTTGTATTATAGCTTTAATAGTTTAGAGTTTAAACAGTATTACAGTAATAATTCTTGTTATTTGTTTTTAGTATCTAGTATAAATACAAGCCGAGAACAGCCACCAATTATAGAGCTGTAATAGTCGATTTAATTTTATGTATTATTATTATTATTGTTTCTTTATTTTTTATTATTATTATAATTGTTTGATTCTCTCCAGTCCTTTAATGTTTTTCTGAGTCTTCTTTGCTCACATCAAAGCTACCTCCCGGCCGACAACTTCGCACTTCCAGTGATGTCAGATACATCTAATTTCACATGCCAGATCTTTGCGTTCTTCGAGATTGTTCCAAATGCAACAATCACGATTGGTATCACTGTCACTTTTGATGCTCTGTGGATTATATTAGTTTCAAATGCTGATATCTATCAACTTTCTCACTTCCCCAGTATTGATGACGTTCTTGTACGCCGCTTGTACATCTGTGTCAATTACTGTCCACTCTTATGTGATTATTATAAAATTATGACAGTGTAAACTTCTAGATGCCAGACAAAAATATATCTAAGCTGTGGTTTGGCGGCAAGCCGTCAGTTGGACTTAAGTTTATTTATATTAAGGTTCATATTATGACTGGTTTAACCTTAGCATCTTACACTGTGGGATTTTATCAACTCCCGCCTTAAGGTTCCGATACTCAATTTTCTCCTTCTCTTTACTGCCAATCATTGTGTCAAATAGATACGTTAAGTGACCAAACATTCTCCTTGTGTAATATTCCAATATAAAGTCTAATGCTAAATCTTTTTTTAAGCCAAGGTGCCCATTTTATCTCCAGTTTCTTTAGTTCTAAGCGTATAAGAGTCTTAGACTTTCCCTGGAAGGGACACTAATCCATCGCAGGTTAGCTCCCAGCAGACGCTGGTAATCATTTACCTACCCCTGAAGGGTGGAAAGCTGAGTTTGCTTTGTCGAAAAAGAAAGTTCCACAAAAATTTAAGTTAGCATTACCGGGCCAGTGACCTTACAAAATGCGTCAACCATGCAACCTTAATGTCAGGCCTGTTGGCCCCAATCAGGTGGCCTGTCCGGATTCCATTTCTTTCTTTTCTTGGATTTTAAGCATGTTGGGAAATGATTATACCACAGATCGACGCATTAAAAGACAAACGTCTAACAATAACGGAAATGTGTCACCTGAGCAACCCCTTATAGGGTCTCCATTTCTTATGGCTCCTGCCTCGACTTGTCGAGCGGAGCCATTATGCCACCCAATGTAGTGTAAGAGTGTAAGAGTGAGCCACATACACAGGAAGCCCAAACAATTCATTTATCAAACTTTACAACCAGTCAAAGTAGGTCTTCTATGCAACATACTTTGAGTATTTGTGTACATGGCATCGCATCGTGTTGCAGCCAATCACACACTTACATGTGTATGTTTGCAGTAGGCACGTCTACCTATTGAGTGACAATCAGTCTGTCTTTAAGACGTCTCAAAGGATTGCGAAAACAATTTATACCAGGAAGAAGGAGCATTTTGAAATGGCAACATACAGGAGCCATATGCATTGTTTGAGCGCCTTTTGTTACATTATTTCTGGGCCGTCATCGTATACATTAGAGTACGATTGTACGATTCATGATAAGTCCAGGTGCTTAACTAAAGAAAAACATATCTGACCGTGGCTTCTAACATACAGGATCAATGTTAATTATGATCAGATTAAAAAACTAATGCCCGCTATACGTAACGTTCTGTTTCAGTAGCTTCAAGTTAGTAACTAGCACGCATGTGCTATCAGTAATCGATGTAAGCTTTTACTTAATGCTGAAAATAATTAGTCATTTTACAACGTTACAATGAATAACTCTAATCATTTCTAGCTTTACTTTCGAGACGGACAAAACGAATGGTCACTTTATAGGCTTTCACCAACCGGTTCAAAGCTAGAAGGAATAACACCAAACATTTCCACTCTTTAAAACAAGCGAAAAACAACGGCCACTTCATTGGGTTTTATCGAATGGCTCAAAGCGTAGAATAAATAACACCAATCATTTCTACTCTTCAAGACAAACAAAATGAATGGTCACTTTATAGGGTTTCATCAACTGGTTCAAAAGTTAGAATGAATAAATCCAATCATTTCTACTCTTCAAGATAAACAAAATGAATGGTCTCTTTATAGGGTTTCATCAACTGGTTCAAAAGTTAAAATTAATATCACCAATCATTTCTACTCTTCAGGACAAACAAACTTGTAGTTAATGGTCTGGTTTAAGAATTAGAGAATGAATGTCTGAACAGGGTTAGACCATTTACCTTGCTGTGAGCTGTAGCAATCAGCGAATCGTGGATAGTTTTTGAAAAAGTGCAACTAACTTGTTTATTAAAAAAAGCGCCCAGCATATAATAAATTCGTTCATATCCAATGATAAAAAATGTTAGACCAACCGCCCAGGGCGGATAATTTTATTATAAATAGTTTTTGTAAATACTGCATTTAGATTATTGTATTCACTAAAACATTATTTAACGATTTCGTTTTAGCAGATATCGACCTTGATTCGGTTTACGTGCCTGAATTAGGCAGAGCGCTCACGGCTATTGTCTGCCATAAAGATCACCAAGAGCTTCACTGTGACAACTCGTCCCAAGCACTTGTAATATACACGGCCGCCTACGGCCGAAAGAGCGAGAGGCAAAAAATCTGTCCTTACGATGGACCCGAGTGGACGCCAAACGATTCTTGTGTGGCTGACGTCACAACAGCTCTAAGAACACGTTGTGACAAGAGGAAAAAGTGTAAAATCCATGCCGATCCTGTTTTGTTTGGTAATCTTTGTTCGAAAGTAAACAAGTATTTGCACATCGTCTACGCTTGCGGTAAGTGATTGATTTTTTATTTGCTCCCAGCATGTAGTGCAAAACGTGTTCTGTTTACATTGCTTTTTTGATTTTTCACTTCTAAAGAAAAGAAACAATTTTAAATACATTAACCCTTCAGCCTCAAGCCTTTTAGCCAAACATATTGCCTGAAGGGAGGGGAAGGGGGTTCATTGGACCCCTCCTCAAGATTTCCGTTATGCGCATGCTTGAACCAATCGACTTGAGATTTGGCATGAATGTTAATTGGACTTCGAACTTTCATTTAATACTAATCACGTGACAATTATATTGTTACCATGGTGACCAAGGCTTAAAAATGATGATGGCTGCCATCTTGGATTAATTTTCGATTTTTGAGATTTTGTCTAAAACTGAGAGATATTATAAGGAATTGATAGGAAATACGGTTTTATGTGATAGAAATGCAAAATAATGGAAAGAAAATGAAAAGTAGTGATTATTTTTCCATGTTTAGAAAAAATTCCACAAAAGTTCTATAAAATTCCAACTTTCGTGACTTTCTGTGATAACGTCATCATTAATTAAATGACGACGTCAATGATGACGTCATTTAATTAATGTTAAAACATTTATTAATTATCAAGGAACAGTTATGCCAAAGTTTTTGGCAATTGGTCAAGGCGTTCAGACTGCTGATCTTCTAGAGGTCTTTTTGGCCAATAAATTTTAATGACGTATACACCTACACATAAGATAAAATAATCGTGACAAAAAAGCAGTCACAATTTTCGTCAAAAAAAAAATTAAACCAGACATAAAAGATCAACACATGTATAACTTATTGTAGTGACTCCTGTAAATTCTGTACTACGATACTAATTGTTTTTCTGTAATAATGCTTGCAGATGTGTTTGAACCGACCCTAAAATGTAAGTACCCAAGTATCACGCCGAGCTACAGTAGCTCTGAAGTGCTCAGTATTTGGGGCCCAGGAACCATTTACATATTTTAATGACGGGAGGGAGGATGGTGGGGGGTCCAAGTTATGTTATACCCCAAAAAATCTCAATTTCAACATTTGTGTACCTAAAAGAATCCCTAGTTTTTAAACATCCCTCAGTATTTTTGCATCGGCAAATTTTATTACTTATCTTCTGGAAAGGAATCCAAAAAAAATCCACGTCATTTGGCAGAAATTTCAGACCCGAAAAAATCATTCGGATCCTCAGTCATTAAAATATATGTGTGTGGGGCCTATGTGATTTGTGGTTGCTTACCGAACAACAACAACAACTACAATACTTTATTATTTGTGTCCTCATGGTGTTACATTATGTACAAGTTACTTTATTGTAATAATAGTATCAGAAATAGTTAGGTGAGGATCACAGCTACTTAAAAATAGCAAATGCTAATCGAGTTAAGTAGCTGTGGTCTGATAGGGCTGTTAGAATTTTGCTATTTGATATATAGATGAAAGATGAGAAGGCAGGTGAGAATCAAACAAGAAGAATAAAATAAGCGCATTATTATAAATATCAACTATAATAAAAAAACAAAGACAACACAATTACGAATACAATTAGGGCACATAAATCCTGGGTATAAGCAAACAAAAAGCAAAGAGCATCAGATATCCAAGTAATTATTCAGGATATTGTTTGTTACTAATTTCGAAGGCCGTAGTTTTAGTTGTCCAACCATGCTTGACATAGATTATTATGTCTATCACAAAACTGAAATAGCAGTTATAGTATTTATAATAGAAGTATTAATATTTATGATGATTCTAATAACAACAACAAGAAAATAATAAATTTTTATTATAACAGTACAAAAACATTGTGTTTTCACTCTGACAAAAGACTAATGTCCACAAAGTTAGAGTTTTGTTTCCTTTTCAACGGTGAATATTTCAGTTTTTCCCCTACATCATGTATTAACTAACATTCTTGTACAATTTATTGTAATCGTTTGGACTCAGGGTTATTTGAATGATTCTGTTGTTAATTCTAAAGACACATTAGTTTCCTTCCGGTTACTTGGGTTACGCTTCGTGCCCCATGTAAGCGATCTATGAATGCTTCTGTATTTTGTAACACTGTATAAAGTTAATAACAGTAACAACAATGATAATGATAATGGTAATAGTAATAATATTAATAATGATAATAATAATAATAATAATAATAATAATGATAATGATAATGATAATAATAATAATAATAATAGTAAAGATAATAATATATAGAGGATATTATATGGCCGCGCGGAGATACGAATTTTATCTCACGAGTGAGCGCTGCAAACGAGTGAGATATTTTCAACACGAGAAGATAAAATTTGTATCTCCAAGCGGACATGTAATTTTCTTTTTATCATATACTTTTCTTTTTGACGCTAAGAATAAATTCACTCAAGT